>PIJE02002547.1:36273-53773 GCA_002895965.2 Coryphaenoides rupestris
ATGGTAAATATTACCAATAACTACACCAGTATTGTAGGCTGTCTACATGGTATCAACAAGCGTTTGGCAGTATTGTAGGCTGTCTGCATGGTAAATATTACCAATAACTACAGTATTGTAGGCTGTCTGCATGGTAAATATTACCAATAACTACAGTGAGGTAGAGAAGGTCTACACTGTGGACTACGTTGTCAGCAGGTGTTGGTGGATACATTATAAGGTGACCAGTGGTAAAGTGATAAGTGATAAGTGAAAAGTGAAAAGTGAAAAGTGAAAAGTGATAAGTGATATAGCTATGCTGCGTGGCTGCGTGTCGTACGCGCCCGGAAGTACAGACTAAAAAATGCATTCCCTTCAATTTCAAGTTTTTAGACATACTAAGGAAGGAACTGACCGGGGCATTATTATAATACATTTTTCATCACATATTTATCATATACGATAGTCTCGTGGAGATGGACTTCTGAAAGATTGAAGGTTCTGGGTTCGAAACCCAATGTTAGGGGAAAGTACACCGACAAAACTTTAAACTTTCTTCAGTCACACATATTCTCTGTCCCCCATATTAAATGGGGTGGAAATTATCTCTAAAATCCAAGGGTAGCTGATAATTTGGCTCAAAGCTCATTTTTCCAGAGCGGTAGTTTTCTATTGGCTCCAGCGAGTGGGACTGACCCCCTCACACACCAACCCAATGTGCCCAAAAAACCTGATGATTTCCCCCCCATCCCTCCCTCCCTCCCTCACATCGCATTCCTTTTTAATCTCCTGAGTGGAGGTTCCCCTGGCAAAAAACGAGCGTTTACTTATCCTTTAATGACATTAATCTAAATTGTTAAATTAGCTCTTTGGATAAAAGCTTGGATAAATATTAATTAGTCGATGTATACCGTTCCCATTGCACTAAACTTGCACCCAACGTTCGCACACCGGAACTAAGAAAGGCCTTAAAGTTTGGTGAGGATTGGAGCTCTTGAAGTATTTTTTGGGCCCAAATGGAAGCACCTTAATGATCCCTCCTGATAGTTTTATTTCCTGTCGAGTTGCAATAATCTCTTCCCAACCTTCATCACAGCGCTGGCATCCTCGACAGAAGACGAGGTGAAAGTTTCATGAGGTTGGAGATTAGAGAGAAAAACCATAATGGCTCGAGCTCGAGCCAAATTTGCAAAACTGGCTCAGACAGGAGGAGGATAGTTCGGAGCAGAATTGATAGATAGAGAAGTAAATATATTTGTCAAGTATCTCCAATTTCTTCCAAACACGCAACCGGCTTTGGCACACTACACTTGAAATAAGATATGATGATAAGTTGGGGAAGATTGGGATAAAAAAATATTACTATCGGAAAAAAAAATATTGGGTATAACTCTTATGAATGTCAGATCCTCCTGACTTTGCCACGGTGCTTTAGAGACATTGAGTCCTGTTGTTCTGTTATTTTTAGTCATTTTTAGCCCTAACCTTAACCCAACTAACAGGCTCGACATTTTTCTTTACACCCTGGCCCAGTTCATATTCTGTTTCTCTCTGAACGTCTGAAGTCTGGCCAGGCTTCAAACTCTCCGTTTGTGTTTGAACCACCAGTGGTTTGGACCAATCAGTGTCCCTTTGAGGAACTACTGGCAGCTATACACGGACGTGGCGGTGATGAAGTATTTCTTGCAAACCGTTTCAAAGGGTCGACTTCCCAGACGGTTCTGCGCAACAAACCAGGTTAGCCAAGTGCTGCGGTGCTCTATATGTGCGAATATATTTTTCAAAATGTCTTTATAGATTTTTTTTTCCCTGTCTCTTTATTCCATCCAGTGTTCCCTCGATCCTCCATTTTCAGGTTTCTTCTTATCAGCTCTTCCTCCTTCCCCTTCCACACCTCCGTCCCATTTCGGTCTCTTCTCATCTTCCATTCACGCCATCCTCTCTCGCCCCCTCCTCCTCCTCCTCCTCCTCCTCATCCTCCTCCTCCTCATCCTCCTCCTCTCACACTCTCACTTTCCTGTTGACACCGGCGGTCCGCGTCCGAGGCCCCTGCGGCCGACAAGGTGAAATACCGCGCGCGATCACCTTATTTACTACTGAAGAAAAACCATTTGCCAGCCATCCCCCTCCCTCCTCCGCTAAGCCATAATGGCTTCCCGGCCTTCAGCACAGTAAATCCCGCCGTTTCACCCCCTCCTCCCTCTCGCTCTATCAGCGGGGCGGGGAGGGGAGGGGAGGGGGGAGGGGCCCGAGTTGATGGATGATCCATAACGGAGAGGCATCGTCCTCCTCTGCCGCGGCAAGTAGTGGTGGTAGTGTTGCTATTATTATTACGACAAGAGGTGGTTTTGCACGCTCAAAGTGGACATCGAATCTCATGTGCAGAAAATCACTCTTTTAAAAAAACTCATTTGTTTCTGTTATTCGGCCCTCGACTCGATTGATGAGTCGTCTGGCGGTCACGTCGGAATTGTCGGGTTCATTTTTTTTCCCGGCTTTTTTCCCCCGCCCTCCGTTACCAAAAAAATATGAAGTAGCCTACGCCTGAGCGCTATTTTTCTCCCACTCATCTCGGACAATATCCATTTGTGTAAGAGAACAGAAGACGAAACGGCAAGAGAAGAGAAGTGGCGGAATTCACGGTGCGCTCCGGCTCCGGCTCCGGCTTCGGCTTCGGCTTCCGCCCGACCGCTCAATCTTCGTCTTTGGCGCTTACTCTGCCCAATCAATATTGCAGTGGCATTACATGGCACAAAGTCAAACGCTGTCCTCCCCGCCGCAAGAATTTGGCAGTGGAGGCGTGCATCTAGAGAGAGAGAGAGAGAGCGAGCGAGAGAGCGAGATAGATTAGATCGCGTCGCCGGAATGCTAATTCCGGACGACGGGTTCCGGGGGGGGATGTTGTGATTAAGGACTCAATTTCCCAGAGGTCAGTGCGGTGTGATCACATATTACCACTAACTGGCGGAGTGCATCTGACATCTGCACTCCGCCAGCGGTGGCTGTCACAAACGGTGACATCACCGCCGGGCCCGTTAGCCGGAATACTCAATTAAGCTAGCCGCGCCGGTATACTGTGTGAGTGTGCGAGCGATGTTAGCGTTGCTGGCGGCGGCGGCTAACGTCGGACAGCATTCCGCGGGCCGTTCCCGCTCCCTTAATGCGGCGGTTTCAGGCGAGAGCGAGCGATTGGCGCGCGAGATGCCGGCGAGGACGTTGGTAGGTTGCTAGCATGGATCCGACGCGAAACGCAGAAAGTGACCAAACACGCTGACGAGTTGCGTCGTCGTCCGATGTCTTGAAATGCGTATTTGTTTCTTCATGTAATCATTTAACAGGGACAACAGTCATTGATTGTCATTGACTCGCGGCCCAGCGCTAGGTCGCTATATTTCATCAGCAGTCCCTGGGATAATCGGGGGAATTATGACATCAAATGTTCGATTCAGACGCAGCGGGACGGAGAACAAACATTGCGTCACACACACAACTATAGAGGCCATTTTGATTTAAAACATTTGGTCACACACCAAAAATGTAATAACTCGATGTTTAGTACGTGGCGGTTAATTGGCTTATATATGAGCCGTGATTTAATTTAATAGTATGTCCATGATATAATGTGTGTGTGTGTGTGCGTGCGTGCATGCGTGTGTGTTCATGTGTGTGTGCGTGTGTGTGAGTGTGTATATGTGTATATGTGTGTGTGTGTGTGTGTATATGTGTATATGTGTGTGTGTGTGTGTGTGTGTGTGTGTATATGTGTGTGTGTGTGTGTGTGTGTGTGTGTGTGGTGTGTGTGTGTGTGTGTGTGTGTGTATATGTGTATATGTGTGTGTGTGTGTGTGAGTGTATATGTGTGTGTGTGTGTGTGTGTGTGTGTTTGTGTGTGTGTGTGTGTGTGCGTGCATGCGTGTGTGTGCGTGTGTGTGAGCGTGCGTGTGAGTGTGTATATGTGTATATGTGTGTGTGTGAGTGTGTATATGTGTATATGTGTGTGTGTGTGTGTGTGTGAGTGTGTTTATTGTGTGAGTGCGTGCATGCGTGTGTGTTCATGTGTGTGTGGTGTGTGTGAGCGTGCGTGTGAGTGTGTATTGTGTATATGTGTGTGTGTGTGCGTGTGTGTGTGTGTGTGTTCATGTGTGTGTGTGTTCATGTGTGTGTGCATGTGTGAGCGTGTGTGTGAGTGGTGTATATGTGTATGTGTGTGTGTGTATATGTGTGTGTGTGTGTGTGTGTGTGTGTTGTGCTATTACGCTGTTCTCGGCCGTGATCCACTCAGGCCGGGAACAGCTCTCTTAAAAATCTAAGCCACCGGAACAGCGACTTAATGCGTGTGTCTGTGTGTGTGTGTGTGTGTGTGTGTGTGTGTGTGACGGACACACACACACACACACACACACACACACACACGTGTCTATCTATCGGCAGGTTTTTTTTCTGTTATTCCAGAAACTGTCCTTGAGGTGCTTTTCATTTCTTTGTTCTTCTTGTACTCGTAACCCAGTCACGTTTCCTTTTTGTCTGTGTGTGTGTGTGTGTGTGCGTGCGTGCATGCGTGTGTGTTCATGTGTGTGTGTGTGTGTGTGTGTCCGTGCGAACGTCAAACGCCGACAAAACGACTTGTTTGGCGTTGAATGAGTTAAATACTCTAAATATCTAGTCTATATGTTGATTGTTGCTGAGATCAATACGTTTATGTACGTGTGATTGCCTCGCCCACCTCAACCATTTTTCGGGACACAACAACAGTATTGATCGTGAACTAAATGATCAATATTTCAGATGACTTCAGAGGAACACATTTGTGGTTTTGGCGTCGATGGCGGCGTAATTGAGGCCGTTCTGATGGTGATTGTGGGGTTTCTGATACGAGACGTGTGTCATAAATATGCAATATGAACACTGAACTCGCTCCATAAAGAACACAACACTGCTCCAAAGAGAACGCTTTTTAAATCCGGTGTTTGCCGCTCATCCGATTCCCATCTCAATGTTATCTTAATAATCCGAAGCAGGAGCGAGGATATCGGAACGTAACGCAGCCGAGATCTTGTCCGCGTGAAGCGAGCGAAATTGTTATCGACTCCGAGCCGAAGCAGAGCGAGGCTGCATTACAGGATTTATTGATCGGAGAAAAAATCAATGGAATTGTATCTTTCGCATGGAATATTCATTTGGATTCATTTATTAAGCGTAAGCCACATATTCAACGTACATTATGTCCAGACTGTGTTGCCAAAATTAAAACGAAAGTGTTAAACGTTCGTTAATTGATCTGACTTTCAAGTCATGATAAGAACAATACAATAGAAGAAACATTTTATTGAAATAGACTTCATAAAATCATAACCTCGTGTACATATTCATGGAATGGCGGTAATGAACACATTGTCCTGTGCTACAATAATAGCTAATTACAGCATTAAAGGGCTTCTCTTGAGCGTGATTAGCCATTACAAGCAGTTTCAAGATTGCCATGTGACTAAAATTGCCATTGTGACAAAGTGACATCACAAGTGGGCGTGTCCACCGAGATCTATGCTGGCTAGGTCAGACTACAGCGTACATCTCGGTGGGCACTCCCACTGAAAATGACTAGTTTAGTCACATGATCATTTTGAAACGGGCTTGTCGTGCAACAATTTAAATAAACCATTTATTCGTTGTTAATGAGACTGAAATGTACGTTTATCTGAGACAACGTCTTGATTTTAGAGACAGGTCATTAAGGAGCAGGTCAGAGGTCAGCCGGTCAGGGGGTTCGGCAATCCAGCTCAACTGGAAATATATTTCCAGTTGAGGACTGTGGGCATACGGGCGTCGAAACCCACAACCGCTTGGGACTGGTGTTCGAAAAAAATACTGTCCCAGCCTGCATCATTAAGATTCCCTGCGGCCGTGTGGCGCAGTACCGCTGGAAGATCCCCGAGATTACTACTTTAACAGCTAACTCGGCTCATCGGCCCGGTCGGCGGCGTCGGCGGCGTGGGCCCCGGTTAGCTGATGGGCGCGCCGGTGGTGACCAGCTTGTAGTAGGCTCCGTTGAGGGCCATCAGCTGGTCGTGCGTGCCCTTCTCGATGACGAAGCCCTGCGCCATCACGGCGATGATGTTGGCGCTCTGGATGGTGGAGAGGCGGTGGGCGATCACGATGCAGGTGCGGCCCTCGCGCGCCTTGTCCAGGGCCTCCTGCACCGTCTGGGGGAGCGCGCACACACACATGCACACACACACGCACGCACACACACACACACACACATACACACAGTACAACATGTAGCAGGGCAGGTAGCATAACAAGGGTTTGCACACTTCACCGTGATGTTGCACGTGATGTTTCTCTTCTATTCTATTCTATTCTATTCTATTCGATTCTATTCGATTCTGCTGCTGCGGCAGATTTTCCGTGCTCACACACTCCAGATCGGATGTACGGCTGGATTTGAGAACTTTGACATTTCCGGTCAATATAATAATACGAGTAATTTCAGTCGGCGGCTCAGCTGTGTACGATAAACACAATGTTTGTGACTCATGCAAAGCGACTCGAGTGGAGTCCCGAAATAAAGATAAATGCCTGAGATTAGCATCGTATGGCATCTTGAAAGAAGTTGAAATGGCTTCATATTGGAACCGCCCGTGCCCGTGCACGCGTCCCACGGCCGGAAAAGAAAAAAAAAAAAACAGGATTACAGTACGGCGGAGTACGGCAATCCGGAGCGAGCGATTACAGCGAATTTCAATCGTGCCATGATTACTATCATTACAATGTTCTGTTGTTTCCGTGTTTTCTCCTCGTTGTGTTGGTCGGGGGGCTGACCATTACAAGCTCGTGCTTAATGAGCTCGTTTCTTCACTAAAAGTGCACTCGGGAGTCACTGGTTCCTCGCAGAAAGTCTAAACCATTTGTCTACGTCGCCTTAATTAATTAAGGCGGTACCTCGGGCAGCGCCATGACAAAGTCGTGCAGCTGGGCCTTCTTGGCGGCGGTCACGACGTCGTTCATGCTGATCTCCCGCAGGTTGTCGCCGTAGCGGATGTTGTCGGCGATGCTGCAGTCGAACAGGACGGGCTCCTGGGAGACGATGCCGATCTTGGAGCGCAGGAAGGGCACGCTCACCCGCGTGGACTCGTGTCCGTCGATCAGCTGTGCGACACACACACACGCACACACACACGCACACGCGCACACACGCACACGCACACACACGCACGCACACACACACACACACACGCGCGCACACACGCACACACACACACGCACACACGCACGCACACACACACACGCGCGCGCGCGCACCCGTGGGGGTGCAATTAGCACGGAGCAGTCAATTAAACAAGGAGCCGCTGTTAGCTCGTTAAGAGGTTGTCTCGTTAAAAGGTAACCTTGATAAAAGATAACTTTGTTAAGAAGTAACCTCGTTAGACGTCTCTCTCTCTCTCTCTCTCTCTCTCTCTCTCTCTCTCAAAGACATCACAGTTCTAAATCGGTCCAAACTCGATTGTGGAGAATTTGCATTTTTGGCAGAGAGTCTGAGATTGCCGCAGGTGCACAAAGCTGCAACTTGGACGCAGGTTCTCTTGGCGTTCCGTGCCCGAGGTTCAGCAGCAGTGTGCTGTGCGTGCAACGAGGCTCAGAAACACTTTGGACACTCACTTAAAAACACTACATTGGCAACGAAACATATAGGTGTTACGAAACATTTTTTCTTTCACCTCAAATGAATTAATTCAGTCGTCAAAAATGCTTTTGTTCTGTGGAACATATATAAGATAAATTGCACAATAGCGGCAAAGACTGCTATTGCTGTTGGCTGCTGTACAGTAGAAATAAAACTGTGCGTCCGCTCGCCAGTTTAACAGCGCGAACTTGACCTTGCTGCAGAGGAATCACCGGTCTGTGTGTGTTTGTGTACGCCCGTGGAAATTCTTCCGACGAGTAGGGCCTCCTGACGCTCGAGAGCTGCCTTGCCTTGCGCCGTATAGAATATGACAAGGTCGCTTGAGGGTTTGGTTCACGGGGTCGTCGCGCGAACGTAATTGAATCCGAACTCGAACTGTCGTCAAGCGTCTAATAAAACTGGACAGAATGCTAATGCTAATGCTAACAGCTGTGACACCTTGCCTTAAAAACAAAATCAAGCGAACCATAAAAGAAGAAGAAGAAGAAGACCAAACCGCTTAACTTAAACACAAACCTATTTTAACACTAACACTAAAACCAAACCTTAGCCCTTAACCCGAACCACTTAACTGAAACACAAAGGCGGCTATTTCAACACCAACACTAAAGCCACAACATTGAACGTCTCTCCACGCAGGCGGCGCCACTCCCCAAGTCCTCTCCTCCTCACCACTCGGCCCATGTCCGGGTCGTAGAACCGCTCCAGGAGCTGGACGCTGGTGCTCTTCCCGCAGCCGCTGCTGCCCACGAAGGCCAGCGTCTGGCCGGGCTTCACGGCGACGTTGAGGCCGTTCAGCACCTGGATGTCCGGCCGGGTCGGGTAGGTGAACTTGCAGTCGACGAACTCCACGTCGCCGCGGAAGTTGTCCTGCGGACGGAAGGGACGGAGCGGGAGGAGACGGGGTGTGACGGAGGGTTGGAGTTTGATTTTAGATCAAGTTACTAAAACATGAAACATCCCAGAGGTTAGCACTTAAAAGCCTCCTTCCAAAGTTGCCCTCAGTGTTAAAAGGAAGATTGAAGACATTATTAAAATATATACTTCGATATAATTTAGCCTGAGATATTCGACCAAGTATAGCCTAAGTCTACTTTAATAAAACATTGTGTGAAAACAATATATACGCACGTCTACTTGTAAACCAGAGAAAAAGCCGACGTCTTTCTTTTACGAGAATCCATGAACACCTCTTTCATTTGGCAAATGCTTTTATCCGAAAGCGACTTGCAATGAATTCAGATGCGTGTCCCGAGGGAGCAGACGTCGATCGGGAATCGAACCCAGTACCACGACACGACCCTGCCCCCACACTGTACACTGCAGCAGCCCGTACCTGTCCGACATACTAATTAACGATGATATCCGGCAAATTCAACAACCACATTCTTACGCGAGTTAATTAGCCTCCCCCCAGGTATGCTGCGTCGCTCAAAGTAAAGATAACCTTTACATTATCGAGCGATATATATATATATACACAGTATATATATATATATCCACGTGAGTACTTGCAGACATGCATGCCGTGACCTTTCCCCCGTCCATGACGCCGGGGGGGGGCGATAATGAGACAGGAAGGCCGGGAGGAAATCAATAGCAACGCGGAGACATAGTATGTGTTCAATATCACCCACCGAACTCAATCTCCCAGAAGGCCTTGGGGGAGATGAGAAACGTTTTTGAGGCTGTAATGATGACGGAAAGCTCTAGAAATGAGTTGATTTGATTAGATTTGACGCGATATATATATATATATATATATATATATGACGCGATATATATATATATATATATATATATAAGACTCAAAAGAAGGCCAAGCTGTCTTTGTGGCACTCCTACGTGTCAATTAAATAGGTTTAGTTGATGAAATGTGCGAATAAATGTCATGTAATTCCATCCCTGATTGTTGTCGAGCTCGGCCTACCGGATTACGTCAACGGGGGGGGGGGGGGGGGTTCTTATTCGCTCGTTGGGCGGTCTACCGACTTCCCGACGGTTCAGTACCCATTTCTCTCCCTTGTCGCTGTACACGCTGATCTTGGGCACGCGGTCGAGCAGCTGGAAGAAGCGCGCCGCCGAGATCTTGGCCTTGGCGTAGTCGGGCGTGTAGGACGAGGCGCGGCCCAGCGCCGTGCCGCTCGTCACGATGGCCGAGATGACCCTGTTGTTGCGCGAGGGGACGGGAAGGTTAGCGGTGGCGCTGTGATAAACATGTCAGTTCATCTTGTCGTTAAATTGCACCCTTTTATTGCTGATGTTTTCTATATTTTATAGGCTATATATGTATACTGTATATATTTACATTTTTTGGCATTTTCTTGGAATTTCTACGTTTTTGCGTTTGTGTTTAATGTTCAACGTTCGACGTTTGCACAAAAGCACATTCCTTGTTTGCAAAAACGAAGGCAATAAAGCTAAACTTTCTTCAGTCACACAATGTTAGGGGAAAGTACACCGACAAAACCCATATTAAATGGGGTGGAAATTATCTCTAAAATCCAAGGGTAGCTGATAATTTGGCTCAAAGCTCATTTTTCCAGAGCGGTAGTTTTCTATTGGCTCCAGCGAGTGGGACTGACCCCCTCACACACCAACCCAATGTGCCCAAAAAACCTGATGATTTCCCCCCCATCCCTCCCTCCCTCCCTCACATCGCATTCCTTTTTAATCTCCTGAGTGGAGGTTCCCCTGGCAAAAAACGAGCGTTTACTTATCCTTTAATGACATTAATCTAAATTGTTAAATTAGCTCTTTGGATAAAAGCTTAGATAAATATTAATTAGTCGATGTATACCGTTCCCATTGCAGTAAAATTGCACCCAACGTTCGCACACTGGAACTAAGAAAGGCCTTAAAGTTTGGTGAGGATTGGAGCTATTTTGAAGTATTTTTTGGGCCAAATGGAAGCACCTTAATGATCCCTCCTGATAGTTTTATTTCCCGTCGAGTTGCAATAATCTCTTCCCAACCTTCATCACAGCGCTGGCATCCTCGACAGAAGACGAGGTGAAAGTTTCATGAGGTTGGAGATTAGAGAGAAAAACCATAATGGCTCGAGCTCGAGCCAAATTTGCAAACTGGCTCAGACAGGAGGAGGATAGTTCGGAGCAGATTGATAGATAGAGAAGTAAATATATTTGTCAAGTATCTCCAATTTCTTCCAAACACGCAACCCGGCTTTGGCACACTACACTTGAAATAAGATATGATGATAAGTTGGGGAAGATTGGATAAAAAAATATTACTATCGGAAAAAAATATATTGGGTATAACTCTTATAATGTCAGATCCTTCTGACTTTGCCCACGGTGCTTTAGAGACATTGAGTCCTGTTGTTCTGTTATTTTGAGTCATTTTTAGCCCTAACCTTAACCCAACTAACAGCTCGACATTTTTCTTTACACCCTGGCCCAGTTCATATTCTGTTTCTCTCTGAACGTCTGAAGTCTGGCCAGGCTTCAAACTCTCCGTTTGTGTTTGAACCACCAGTGGTTTGGACCAATCAGTGTCCCTTTGAGGAACTACTGGCAGCTATACACGGACGTGGCGGTGATGAAGTATTTCTTGCAAACCGTTTCAAAGGTCGACTTCCCAGACGGTTCTGCGCAACAAACCAGGTTAGCCAAGTGCTGCGGTGCTCTATATGTGCGAATATATTTTTCAAAATGTCTTTATAGATTTTTTTCCCCTGTCTCTTTATTCCTCCAGTGTTCCCTCGATCCTCCATTTTCAGCTTCTTCCCTCCTTCCCCTTCCACACCTCGTCCCATTTCTCTCTTCTCATCTTCCATTCACGCCATCCTCTCTCGCCCCCTCCTCCTCCTCCTCCTCCTCCTCATCCTCCTCCTCCTCATCCTCCTCCTCTCACACTCTCACTTTCCTGTTGACACCGGCGGTCCGCGTCCGAGGCCCCTGCGGCCGACAAGGTGAAATACCGCGCGCGATCACCTTATTTACTACTGAAGAAAAACCATTTGCCAGCCATCCCCCTCCCTCCTCCGCTAAGCCATAATGGCTTCCCGGCCTTCAGCACAGTAAATCCCGCCGTTTCACCCCCTCCTCCCTCTCGCTCTATCAGCGGGGCGGGGAGGGGAGGGGAGGGGGGAGGGGCCCGAGTTGATGGATGATCCATAACGGAGAGGCATCGTCCTCCTCTGCCGCGGCAAGTAGTGGTGGTAGTGTTGCTATTATTATTACGACAAGAGGTGGTTTTGCACGCTCAAAGTGGACATCGAATCTCATGTGCAGAAAATCACTCTTTTAAAAAAACTCATTTGTTTCTGTTATTCGGCCCTCGACTCGATTGATGAGTCGTCTGGCGGTCACGTCGGAATTGTCGGGTTCATTTTTTTTCCCGGCTTTTTTCCCCCGCCCTCCGTTACCAAAAAAATATGAAGTAGCCTACGCCTGAGCGCTATTTTTCTCCCACTCATCTCGGACAATATCCATTTGTGTAAGAGAACAGAAGACGAAACGGCAAGAGAAGAGAAGTGGCGGAATTCACGGTGCGCTCCGGCTCCGGCTCCGGCTTCGGCTTCGGCTTCCGCCCGACCGCTCAATCTTCGTCTTTGGCGCTTACTCTGCCCAATCAATATTGCAGTGGCATTACATGGCACAAAGTCAAACGCTGTCCTCCCCGCCGCAAGAATTTGGCAGTGGAGGCGTGCATCTAGAGAGAGAGAGAGAGAGCGAGCGAGAGAGCGAGATAGATTAGATCGCGTCGCCGGAATGCTAATTCCGGACGACGGGTTCCGGGGGGGGATGTTGTGATTAAGGACTCAATTTCCCAGAGGTCAGTGCGGTGTGATCACATATTACCACTAACTGGCGGAGTGCATCTGACATCTGCACTCCGCCAGCGGTGGCTGTCACAAACGGTGACATCACCGCCGGGCCCGTTAGCCGGAATACTCAATTAAGCTAGCCGCGCCGGTATACTGTGTGAGTGTGCGAGCGATGTTAGCGTTGCTGGCGGCGGCGGCTAACGTCGGACAGCATTCCGCGGGCCGTTCCCGCTCCCTTAATGCGGCGGTTTCAGGCGAGAGCGAGCGATTGGCGCGCGAGATGCCGGCGAGGACGTTGGTAGGTTGCTAGCATGGATCCGACGCGAAACGCAGAAAGTGACCAAACACGCTGACGAGTTGCGTCGTCGTCCGATGTCTTGAAATGCGTATTTGTTTCTTCATGTAATCATTTAACAGGGACAACAGTCATTGATTGTCATTGACTCGCGGCCCAGCGCTAGGTCGCTATATTTCATCAGCAGTCCCTGGGATAATCGGGGGAATTATGACATCAAATGTTCGATTCAGACGCAGCGGGACGGAGAACAAACATTGCGTCACACACACAACTATAGAGGCCATTTTGATTTAAAACATTTGGTCACACACCAAAAATGTAATAACTCGATGTTTAGTACGTGGCGGTTAATTGGCTTATATATGAGCCGTGATTTAATTTAATAGTATGTCCATGATATATGTGTGTGTGTGTGTGTGTGTGTGCGTGCGTGCATGCGTGTGTGTTCATGTGTGTGTGCGTGTGTGTGAGTGTGTATATGTGTATGTGTGTGTGTGTATATGTGTATATGTGTGTGTTGTATGTGTGTGTGTGTGTGTGTGTGTGTATATGTGTGTGTGTGTGTGTGTGTGTGTATATGTGTGTGTGTGTGTGTGGTGTGTGTTGTGTGTGTGTGTGTGTGTGTGTGTGTGTGTGTGTGTGTGTGTGTATGTGTGTGTGTATGTGTGTGTGTGTGTGTGTAGTGTGTGTGTGTGTGTGTGCGTGCATGCGTGTGTGTTCATGTGTGTGTGCGTGTGTGTGTGTGTGTGATGTGTGTATATGTGTGTGTGTGTGTGTGTGTGTGTGTGTGTGTGTGTGTGTGTGTGTGTGTGTGTGTGTGTGTGTGTGTGTGTGTGTGTGTGTGAGTGTGTATATGTGTATATGTGTGTGTGTGTGTGTGTGTGTGTGTGTGTGTGTGTGTGTGTGTGTGTTGTGCTATTACGCTGTTCTCGGCCGTGATCCACTCAGGCCGGGAACAGCTCTTAAAAATCTAAGCCACCGGAACAGCGACTTAATGCGTGTGTCTGTGTGTGTGTGTGTGTGTGTGTGTGTGTGTGTGACGGACACACACACACACACACACACACACACACACACGTGTCTATCTATCGGCAGGTTTTTTTTCTGTTATTCCAGAAACTGTCCTTGAGGTGCTTTTCATTTCTTTGTTCTTCTTGTACTCGTAACCCAGTCACTTTCCTTTTGTCTGTGTGTGTGTGTGTGTGTGTGCTGCGTGCGTGCATGCTGTGTGTTCATGTGTGTGTGTGTGTGTGTGTGTCCGTGCGAACGTCAAATGCCGACAAAACGACTTGTTGGCGTTGAATGAGTAAATTCTCTAAAATATCTAGTCTATATGTTGATGTTGCTGAGATCAATACGTTTATGTTACGTGTGATTGCCTCGCCACTCAACCATTTTTCGGGAACACAACAACAGTATTGATCGTGAACTAAATGATCAATATTTCAGATGACTTCAGAGGAACACATTTGTGGGTTTTGGCGTCGATGGCGGCGTAATTGAGGCCGTTCTGATGGTGATTGTGGGTTCTGGATACGGACGTGTGTCATAATATGCAATTATGAACACTGAACTCGCTCCATACAGAACACAACACTGCTCCAAAGAGAACGCTTTTTAAATCCGGTGTTTGCCGCTCATCCGATTCCCATCTCAATGTTATCTTAATAATCCGAAGCAGGAGCGAGGATATCGGAACGTAACGCAGCCGAGATCTTGTCCGCGTGAAGCGAGCGAAATTGTTATCGACTCCGAGCCGAAGCAGAGCGAGGCTGCATTACAGGATTTTTTGATCGGAGAAAAAAATCAATGGAATTGTATCTTTCGCATGGAATATTCATTTGGAACGATTCGTTTTTTTTATTAAGCGTAAGCCACATATTCAACGTACATTATGTCCAGACTGTGTTGCCAAAATTAAAACGAAAGTGTTAAACGTTCGTTAATTGATCTGACTTTCAAGTCATGATAAGAACAATAAAAATAGAAGAAACATTTTATTGAAATAGACTTCATAAAATCATAACCTCGTGTACATATTCATGGAATGGCGGTAATGAACACATTGTCCTGTGCTACAATAATAGCTAATTACAGCATTAAAGGGCTTCTCTTGAGCGTGATTAGCCATTACAAGCAGTTTCAAGATTGCCATGTGACTAAAATTGCCATTGTGACAAAGTGACATCACAAGTGGGCGTGTCCACCTAGATCTATGCTGGCTAGGTCAGACTACAGCGTACATCTCGGTGGGCACTCCCACTGAAAATGACTATTTTAGTCACATGATCATTTTGAAACGGGCTTGTCGTGCAACAATTTAAATAAACCATTTATTCATTGTTAATGAGACTGAAATGTACGTTTATCTGAAACAACGTCTTGATTTTAGAGACAGGTCATTAAGGAGCAGGTCAGAGGTCAGCCGGTCAGGGGGTTCAGCAATCCAGCTCAACTGGAAATATATTTCCAGTTGAGGACTGTGGGCATACGGGCGTCGAAACCCACAACCGCTTGGGACTGGTGTTCGAAAATACTGTCCCAGCCTGCATCATTAAGATTCCCTGCGGCCGTGTGGCGCAGGAGATCCTCGAGATTACTACTTCAACAGCTAACTCGGCTCATCGGCCCGGTCGGCGGCGTCGTCGGCGTGGGCCCCCGATCGGCCCGCCCCGGTTAGCTGATGGGCGCGCCGGTGGTGACCAGCTTGTAGTAGGCTCCGTTGAGGGCCATCAGCTGGTCGTGCGTGCCCTTCTCGATGACGAAGCCCTGCGCCATCACGGCGATGATGTTGGCGCTCTGGATGGTGGAGAGGCGGTGGGCGATCACGATGCAGGTGCGGCCCTCGCGCGCCTTGTCCAGGGCCTCCTGCACCGTCTGGGGGAGCGCGCGCGCACGCACACACACACGCACACACACACACACACACACACACACACACACACACACAGTACAGTATGTAGCAGGGCAGGTAGCACGACAAGGGTTTGCATACTTCACCGTGATGTTTCTCTTCTATTCTATTCGATTCTATTCGATTCTGCTGCTGCGGCAGATTTTCCGTGCTCACACACTCCAGATCGGATGTACGGCTGGATTTGAGAACTTTGACATTTCCGGTCAATATAATAATACGAGTAATTTCAGTCGGCGGCTCAGCTGTGTACGATAAACACAATGTTTGTGACTCATGCAAAGCGACTCGAGTGGAGTCCCGAAATAAAGATAAATGCCTGAGATTAGCATCATATGGCGTCTAGAAGTTGAAATGGCTTCATATTGGAACCCCCCGTGCCCGTGCACGCGTCCCACGCCGGGAAAGACAAAAAAAAAAAAACAGGATTACAGTACGGCGGAGTACGGCAATCCGGAGCGAGCGATTACAGCGAATTTCAATCGTGCCATGATTACTATCATTACAATGTTCTGTTGTTTCCGTGTTTTCTCCTCGTTGTGTTGGTCGGGGGGGGGGAGGGGGTGGGGGAGGGGGGGGGACAAACAACCCTGCTTAAGAGTTGGAAATAACGCAAAAAGAAAAAAAAAAGGAAATGGGAATGAAAGTGCCGCACCTTGCAAAAAAGTAAACGTAAGAGTGCTCCGCTGTGGATTTCTCGGGGTCACGGCGGCGTGCGTTTTGGTCGGGGCAGCGTTTTTTACATTGTTCATCACCTTCATCGCGTGTAAAATCATACTTGGGAAGATTGGTAATCAAATAAAAAATGTAAAAATATATGTTTATAATCGGAATCAAGCATAGCGCGGGCGCGCACCCGTGGGGGTGCAATTAGCACGGAGCAGTCAATTAAACAAGGAGCCGCTGTTAGCTCGTTAAGAGGTTGTCTCGTTAAAAGGTAACCTTGATAAAAGATAACTTTGTTAAGAAGTAACCTCGTTAGACGTCTCTCTCTCTCTCTCTCTCTCTCTCTCTCTCAAAGACATCACAGTTCTAAATCGGTCCAAACTCGATTGTGGAGAATTTGCATTTTTGGCAGAGAGTCTGAGATTGCCGCAGGTGCACAAAGCTGCAACTTGGACGCAGGTTCTCTTGGCGTTCCGTGCCCGAGGTTCAGCAGCAGTGTGCTGTGAAACAGAAACACTTTGGACATTCATTCACTCACTTAAAAACACTACATTGGCAACGAAACATATAGGTGTTACGAAACATTTTTTCTTTCACCTCAAATGAATTAATTCAGCCGTCAAAAATGCTTTTGTTCTGTGGAACATATATAAGATAAATTGCACAATAGCGGCAAAGACTGCTATTGCTGTTGGCTGCTGTACAGTAGAAATAAAACTGTGCGTCCGCTCGCCAGTTTAACAGCGCAAACTTGACCTTGCTGCAGAGGAATCACCGGTCTGCGTGTGTTTGTGTACGCCCGTGGAAATTCTTCCGACGAGTAGGGCCTCCTGACGCTCGAGAGCTGCCTTGCCTTGCACCGCACAGAATATGACAAGGTCGCTTGAGGGTTTGGTTCACGGGGTCGTCGCGCGAACGTAATTGAATCCGAACTCGAACTGTCGTCAAGCGTCTAATAAAACTGGACAGAATGCTAATGCTAATGCTAACATAGCTGTGACACCTTGCCTTAAAAACAAAATCAAGCGAACCATAAAAGCAGAAGAAGAAGACCAAACCACTTAACTTAAACACAAACCTATTTTAACACTAACACTAAAACCAAACCTTAGCCCTTAACCCGAACCACTTAACTGAAACACAAAGGCGGCTATTTCAACACCAACACTA
>PIJE02002547.1:63773-64940 GCA_002895965.2 Coryphaenoides rupestris
TTGTGACTTTTTGAGTTTGTTTTGGTCTAGTTTTGTATTTGAATGCCTGTTGTGTCTCTAATAAAGTCTTGTTCCCTCGTCAGTCCTGGTCGGTTCATTGTTTCTGTCATCTGTTCAGTGTCAGTTTTAGTTTGAAGAGCTTTTGTCTTAGTTCCCTTACTTGTACCCATTTATGGGAGCCCTCCCTCCACTCGCTCCCCTTTCCCCCTATCTCCTGGTGTGGTCAACAAATTAACAACACATTGAAGAGCTTTTGTCTTAGTCCTGTATTGAAGAAGCCACCAGCCATTTAAGGGAGCAACCTGACAGACCTGCTCTGGTTGAGGGTCTCCTGGTTGAGGGCCTTGTCCCCCTGGCTCTGCAGGGTATCAAGAGGCAACTGGCCCTTTCAGGGAACAACAAGCGATACCTACTCTGACTGAGGGCCTTCTGGTTGAGGGCCTTCAGGTTGAAGGCCTTCTAGTTGAGGGCCTTCAGGTTGAGGGCCTTCTAGTTGAGGGCCTTCAGGTTGAGGGCCTTCAGGTTGAGGGCTTTCTGGTTAAGGGTCTCGTCCCCCTGGCTCTGCAGGGTGTGAAGACGCAACCGTCCCTTAAAGGGAACAACCAGAACAACCTACTCTGGTTGAGGGCCTTCTGGTTGAGGGCCTTCTGGTTGAGGGCCTTGTCCCCCTGGTTCTACAGGGTATGAGGAACCCACTGGCCCTTTAAGGGAACAACCAGAACAACCTACTCTGGTTGAGGGCCTTCTGGTTGAGGGCCTTCTGGTTGAGGGCCTTGTCCCCCTGGTTCTACAGGGTATGAGGAACCCACTGGCCCTTTAAGGGAACAACCAGAACAACCTACTCTGGTTGAGGGCCTTCTGGTTGAGGGCCTTCTGGCTGAGGGCCTTCTGGTTGAGGGTCGTCTGGTTCAGGGCCATGTCCCCCTGGTTCTACAGGGTATGAAGAACCCACCGGCCCTTTAAGGGAACGACAATCAGAGCGACCTACTCTGGCGGGCCTTCTGGTGGAGGGCCTTGTCCCCCTGGCTCTGCAGGGTGACCAGCATGAAGTAGACGCCCTTGCGCTCCAGCAGCTCCTGGTGCTTGCCGCGCTCCACCGCCCGGCCGCGCTCGAAGCCCACGATCACGTCGGCGTTCTTGATGGTGGACAGCCGGTGGGCGATGGTG
>PIJE02002548.1:0-32500 GCA_002895965.2 Coryphaenoides rupestris
GACTTTTCACATCCAGTTTCTTTTATAAAATTTGAATTGACCCTTTTTGGAGTATGCTTTGCTCCTAATCACAGTTCTCTAAGAGGTTCTTTTCCCCTTCGGATTCCTACTATTCCATCTCCTTATATAATTGGTTTTAGCTGTGGTAGTTCGAACGTCAGCCAGAGCAGGTACCATTTGTCCTTCCATTTTTGTCCCTAACTGTGGTCCTAATACTCGCTTCTGCCCCGTGTCTACACAAATTCTCCCTTACTTTGTCGTTGAGAGTGATTTAGCCATGTAACCACCCTTCTTTTTCATACCGTTATCCTGTTTGAGGGGCTTTCGAGAATGTTGCTTTTGGGTTTCCCGTTCGGAGCCCATTGTCCCAAATTTCTCTCTTTTTCTGTAGCCTTTTCCTCTGAGTTGGGTCATTTTTCCCCATTCTTCCCCGCTTTACTTTTGGCTGGGAGCATCGCATCCCTCCGGTGTTCCACCAAGGCCTTGCCTGTGATTCCTCATCTTCCCCTTGTGGTGGCCTCGGATTGTTTCCCTGATATCCCTCTCTGGGTTTTTCCCTTGATAAGGGGCGTTCCTGTCTTCCCGTTGGTTTTGGACTTCGTGGTTCTGGGAGGTTTGTCTGTCTTGGCCCGTCGTTTGGAGATTATCTGCCCCCTCGGTCCCTGTAGGACCGTGTCGTCGTTTTTTGGAACGGTTTTTCTGCCTGAATAGCTGTTCTCCGATTATGGCCCTTACTTTATACTTTTCCTGGAGATAAATAGATCCATTCTGTTCCTAGATTGACTCCTCCAGGCGCACCGCCATGAGGAGTTTCTCATGGTGACCTCGCTTTCCTCTCTCTTCTATTATCATTTTCATTGCTGTTTGAGGGACATTTTCTTTTCTGGGATTTCTTCTCCTATCATTCTGGGTCCTTTGTTCCATACATTCTCGCCCCGGTACCAGGTTCCAGATATGCAAGGACGGTTTCGCATTACTGCTTCCCATGGGACCGATATAGCTCGTTTCATTCTTAGAAAAAGGTTCAAACCCTCAATCGTCTAATAAAGTAGGGGGAAGTCCTTGCCTCAACTATTCTCAACAACAAAACATCGAATGCTGATCAGTTTATTTTTCTCTGCAGGGATCAGTTTTCATATAGTTATTGCCGTCTTGGCGTTTTCATGGTCCTTTCCCTGCTGGGGATGCGCAAATTGCGAACGTTTCTACATGGGGTTTCTATTTTTCCCTCCCTTGAGGGTCCCTGTTAACGTTTACTCCAGTTGTCTTGTCTTTGTTTGATATCCCTGTTTTACGGTCTACCGAAAACTAAGGGTTTCCCATTCGGGTTGGTGTACCTTTTGTTACAACACCTTGTGTGGGTGTTTCCTCCACCTGTCTGACATGGGCATATTAGTTCTCTTCTGGTCCCGTTCCCTGGCATTTGCACCTCTGTGCCCATTATTTTCACTGACCTTATCCTCCGGATCAATCCTTGTCCCGGTAGTAATATAGCCTGTCCCTATATAAGTCTCCTTCCATTGGCTTAAGTTACCCCTATCATCCCCAAGTACTTGTTGGTAAGGAGGGGGGGTGCTCTGTTTGATAAACCGCGTTCCTCTTTGTGAGGAGGGTACCAAGCAGGGACTTGATCTATCGATCCTTCTTCATTAGCGATAGGTCTGGATGCGTTAGTTAGGGGGGTTCAATTTTAACTCCTTCCTTCTGTACTCCAAATTGGTTCCTTAGCTGGTTCTTTCTGGTCGTAATGTCCTTGCTCTATGCCACGCCCTCTTGTTTAGCCCTCTGGATACCCGTAGCTGTGGCGGTGAGATATTTTCAGCTGATGTTGGCCGGTTGTCTCTTCTGCTTTGATACTGTAAGGCAAGGCTGTGGTGTCACCTCCCTTTTCGGGTTTGCTTGGTGCATAGGCAGCCTTCCTGTTCCTTGCGATCATACATCGTTTTTATGACGGAGACCCACCGCCTGCTCTTCCTTTATCTGAATCTCTAGAGTTTTCTGTCTCTGTCCCTCCTAGTTCTCCTGATCTGAGATGGCTCTCCCTTCGTTCCCCGTGTTTACCGTCTTCTGCCTGGGGGAGATTCTCTCTCCTCTTTTCTATTGTTGGACAGTTGATTTTCGCGCTCTGCTTGGACTTTAAATTCTGGGGTTTCCTGGCCCCGTGTAATGGAGGGGTTGAGCAGGTGAAGCGTTTGTGTCTGGGGGCAGAGTGAGGGCCCTCATCGTCTTGATCTGGCCTTGGCGCACTTGCCTTACTGGTCTAGGGCTGTCTTACCAGCGATGGATACAGGACTGCCACCCTGGGTTACTCCCCTTGAATGTGGCCAGCCTCTTATTAATGCCTCCTGTGTTCTGGACACACTATGTAGAACTGACTTTTCATTGATCCTGAGAGTAAGGACTTTTCATTGCGTATCTCTGCTATCTCCCTCATATACCGATAGTCCATCTCCGATATTGGTTGTCATAATGACTTGAGTGGGGGCTTGTCTTCATGCAGGCTCGTAGTACTCACTAAAAGCCCTCTTTCTGTTCATTTTCATCCGGGTGATTCCCTGCGGGAATGGTTATAACAACCCTGTACCACGTATCTTGATTTCAGGTTCCTCAACCTTCACACATATCTTTCGGTGTTCTATTTAATGGCAGTAGCGTGCTGGTTCTGGGCTAGTCATCTGTCTGTTTATCAAACTCTCTTTTTAAAACGGGTGTGGAGAGCCTGTTGCCACTCCTCCCCATGATTTGAATTATCGATTAGCCGGATTGATACGGTACCCCTTGCTGGGGGGCCTTATCTTCCTATGTCTCCTTGTAATAGTGTAACATTTGGCTAACCCTGCATTTTTCGTTCCGGGGTCTCTCAGGGACCTGGTCTTGATTTTGGTGGAACCTGTGTAAGGTTGTGCACTAGTGCTGCCCTTATTTCTATTTGGCTTCTACTGCGCGTCCTCGTCGCTATTAGCTCTGTTCTGTTTCCTGTCTTGACTGTTCCAGTCAGAGGGCTTTTTCCCCCATCTCAGGCGGTCCTGTTGTTACGCCTGTTTTAACCACACTCTAAAGGTTTTATCCAGGTTGCGGACCCCTTTTTCCTTTTTATGTTTAACCGGATTACTGTTATCGCTCTGTACTGTTATCCGGATTATTAAAAACGCTCACTTGTTTTTGTAACTTCAAACCCTTTATTTTTTGATTATCAGAGATAACCTTTTTCTTGTAGTTGGGTTCGTGTCACTAGACCTTAGGCTTTACGTTTTTTTGATACCGCAGTGTTTAGGGTCCATCTGGGGTGCCATGTGCGTGTTCGCTATTCGCTACTAGGGACTTCTCAGGGGGAATGGTCGAGCTATGCCTTCTGCCCCACCACCTCTCTTGGCCTCTGTTAACTATTGCGACATAAGCGGGTACTGTTGCGCGTTCGCTCTGTTATTAGGGCGGATCTAGGATGATCGAGGCCGTGTCTCCGCCTCACCACCTCTCTGGCGATATTAAACTATGCGGACAATACGCGGTTACCTATCGATTGTATGAATTTTTCGCGTTTCCTACCCCATGGGACTAGCTTACCGTTTTCTAGTAACACCAAATAAATTATATACCTCGCGTCCCTTGGAGATTTTATCGCACTCAGTATTTAGCCTCATTTTCAATAGCGATATTAATGTCCATTCTGATTAGAGTCGGCGGTTACTTCGGTATAGGATTTTTTGTGACCCAACTTGTCACAGTTCTCCCCCCCTTATAGACTTACTCTCCCGTATAGCTTAATATGAGCACTCCTCAACCTTTACAACGGTTATTACAGTATGAGGTCTAATCAGTCTAAAGACCAACTGGCACCTTGTATCCGTTAGGCTTCCATGGAAACTCACCTTCGGGGCGCTGGGTCGATCGATGTTCCGGGTTTCAAATCTCAGTGGTCTTGAGAGGGTTAATAATGGTTGGCTCTACACGATTTAGATTTAATCCCAGTTCCTTATTGCAACGGTGGGATTAGTTTTATTCTTTTTTGTTCAGTTAAATCAAAAATATAGCCTTTTACAATAATAAGCCAAGCGAGCGAGCGATACTGTATGTATTCCAAAGTTTTATCAATTTTCTTTTATCTAGAGTGGTCTTTATTCTAGTATCCCTAGTTCAGGGTTCTATCTTCTAATCTGCTGTCTCAGTCTCAAGTCTGAGTAGGCGCCCGCCTGCCTTCGGGGTTTTCGGGACCTTTTTATAGCAAAAATTTTGCCACCTGCACGCGGGCAGGCTTTGTCTTTTTTTCATAACCCATCTCGCATACTTGTTCTTGAAACTTATCCACTGTGCTTCGGATTCATGCCTTGGGCCTCAGATTTGCAGTATCACCCTTATGGTTTTTTCTTTTTTCAATTAACCCATCTCGCATGGTCCTGTAATATCACCGATAACAGGTTCATGCCTGGGCGCTATAGTTTCGTATCACACCTTTGGCCGGACGTAGGCTACATGTTCTTTGTGCGCGCTCGCGATTATATATTTATTAGTTTTTTATGCCAGGTTTGTGTTCTCGTACTTTCATTGTGTCGTTTGCTGGCCTTAATTCGAAGATCACTTTCAGGCGGTAATTAGTCCGTGTTCTGTTCGTGCACAGATTGGCTACCAAAATAGGTTTCCAAGAGACAGAATTATATGCTAACAAAACATTTATATGAAGAACTTATGCAATTGAGCATCCATGGCATATGCTTTAGCATTTTATTATCGATTTAAGGAAAACCACTTATATTATGATTATGCAACATTTATATGTTATCGAGAATGATCAAGATTATATATTTATGCATTAAGGAAAACACTTTCCTATATAGTTATGGCCATTTAATGTTTGTATGTTTCAAGACACGATAGGATTATCTAATTATGCTTACAAGACAAACACTTCATAATTAAGATATATGGTAACTGTTATATTGATTATCAAGAATTGATCAGGTTATATATGTATGCATTAAGGAAACACTTCATAATACTAAGACTTTGGCTACATGTTATATTGGTTCAAGTGTATATTGTTTACCACAGTAATAGAATCATTAAGTATCACCCATATCATGTGATACATTCAGGAAGTGTGGTGGGTATTCTTCTTGTCCATAGACTTGTATTCTTGTCTGTTCTCAAACCTGGTATAAAAAAATAAAATAATAAAGTTTAATTTAAAATTAAAAGAAGACAAGAACACAAGAGGTCACGTCTCTTGTTTTTGGTAAACTTTATCAGGATTCTTCATTGTTTTTTCAAAGGTGTGAATTTGTGACCCAAGCCTCAGCGAGGAGCGAAGGGGCTATTTGGGTGTATAGAGGCTCTGAGGCGAAGGCGGGGGTTGCCGTTTATTGTCATAAGGGAATTGCGGTTTCACAGACAATTCAGTGCGTTTGTTAAGAAATAAATCTTATATTGCACATGATAGAAAGAATTAATGTTATGAATTGTTAAAAACACTTCATAATATAATTGACAATAAAAAAGAATCTCTAAACTCTGTATGTGTTCAACGTTAACCCCATGTCATGCCTTGTGCAGTTGGGAAAACCCCTGGTATAAGAGAAACACAGAATAATTGGGGACTTTCGAGTTCCGGAACCCTTTGTCATATGTGTTGAGACATTGCCAAGTACACAATCAATTAACTGTTCAAAGAATTTACAGGTCATAAAGAAATATTTTATACAATACTTCATAATAGGTAAGGAATCATAAGGTGGATGTGGTGTGTGTACGTGAGATTTGCCAAGGCTTGCCCCCCACCCTTCTAACCTGAAGTGTGGAGGTTTGGACCCAACCGCTTCACCTGGAAGCGGGTTTGCTGTAGGTGACCAGGATGGGGGCCCCTCGCTCCTGCATTCTGTCTCGTACCAGTACAGGTTTCACTGGTGTCTTCTGTTGATAAAACCTTATAGTTCAATACATAGTCTATGCTACACACATTATATGAAAGTACAGAGTAATATAATAAAAAGTTAAAGAGGATCAATCAATGAGGAATAAATCTTAAGTCTATAAAGAATTATATCAATTGTTAATGGTCATGATTTACAGAAGAACTTACATATAATTGTAAAGAGTTCTAAGAGGAATCAATCTGGAAGGAATAAATTTTGTCTTAAGAATTATAAATATTTGGTTATGGGGTATAGAATTATACGACAGTACAATAATACATGTAAAAGAGTTTAAGATTATAATACAATTGGTTATGGGTATAGATATTACAGAAGTACAATATCATTGTAAACCAGATTAGGAGGATAGAAATCAATTGAAATGAAGAATCTTAAATCTTAAAGAAGTATAACCAATTCGTTATGGTATTTATACAGAAAGTACAATAAAATTGTAAAGAGTTTAGGAGATAATCAGATGAAATTGAACAGAACTCTTAAATCTTAACCAGAAGTATAACAATTGGTTATCGGGGTTCCCCTCAGTTCACAATTCGGCTGTTACCAGGAAACGTGTAGAGTGTGTGAGTGTGGACCCCCCCCCTAGTTTATGGTTTATACCTTGCTGCAGCGAGCCCTTGTTCTTTACATGTAAGCCCCTTCGTTGGGTGTTGCCTTGCAAATACCTCGACCGCAGCTTATCCAGTGGTTCTGAAAGCAAAACCCGGGTTGTGCGGCGGAGTTCGGGCGAGGCCCTTGGAGCAGACCTTTCGGTATGCCTCACAGGAAGTTTCTGGCAAACTGTTCCGGGGATCAGGAAGGGCAAGCAGGGTTGGTCAGGCTGTGCTAGTCTGGGAGCTCTGAATCCGACCCAGTACGTCCTCTGTGGCAGAGGCAGGACATCTGAGACTTCGGGGAAGCTCAAACATATCCTTAGGTAGAGGTCCTGAAGTGGTTCAAAAGCTCTTAACAGTGGCACGGGCCGCAGGTGTGATGAGATTCGCCTAGAGAGTCGTGCAGGCTCTGGACATTGTCGGGCTGTGCGTGGCTGACACGGCTAGTCAATGTTAGCGTGGAGGTTGGGGACAAGTCCTTTGGCAATGGACGACCGGACGGTGTGGTCCCCATTTCAAAAAAGGGGGGACGGAGGGTGTGCTCAACTATCTGGAGGTAACACACTGCTCAGGCCTCCCGGAAAGTTTATTCCAGGGTGCTGGAGAGAGGGGCTCCTGGAACCGCATTGTCGAACCTACAGCTCGGAAGGAACAATGGCGGATTCCGAGGAGGCGTTAAGGGTTACTTGCATTCGGTCCTTTTACGCAACAAAGTTACGAGCTGTATGTCCGTATTCTCGGCACAAGGTCAAGCGACGTTCTACTCAGCGGGTGTTGGACTCCGCAGGTTGTTCCCTGTCACCGGTTCTGTTTCTGTCATTAATGGACAGAATCTTCAAGGCGCAGCCGAGGTGAGGAGAGTGGTCGGTTTGGAGGACCTTAGAATTGCATCGCTGCTGTTTGCAGATGATAATTTTCGTTGGTTCTGTTGGCTAATCAGGACGATGACTCCAGCATGCACATGGGGCGGTTTTGCAAGCCGGAGTGTGAAGCGGTGGGATGAGGTCAGCCTCCAAGTCTGAGGCCATGGTTCTCTGCGGAAAAGGTGGGAGCTGTTCCATCCGGAGTTGGGAGTTGAGGTTGCAATGCCTCAAGCGAAGGAGTTCTCAAAGTATCTCGGGTCTTGATTATTACCACGTGAGGGGCAAATGGAGCGGCGAGATGGCACAGAACGGTTGGTGCCGAGTTCTGCAGTGGATGCGGGCGCATGTACCGGTCCGTTGTGCGTGAAGAGGAGTGAGCCGGAAGTTGTGAGCTTTCAATTTATAGGTACATCTATTCCAACCCTCACCTCATTGGTCACGAAGCAGCTTTTGGCGTAGTGGACCGAGGAAGAATGAGATCGACGGATTACAAGCGGCACCGAAATGAGTTTCCTCCGCAGAGAGTGGGATGGGCTCAGCCTTAGAAGATTAGGTGAGGAGCTTCAGACATTCCGGGGGAGACTGGAATGAGCGCTGCTCCTCCACGCATCCGAGGAGATCAGTCGAAGGTGGTTCGGCCATCTGACTTAGGATGGCCCCGGGACGCTCCCTTTGGAGGGTTTTTCAGGGCACGTACCCAACTGGGAGGAGGCCCGGGCAACACCGCTGAGAGATTATATCTCGTCTGGCCTGGACACGCTCGGTCCCCTCGGACATAGAGAGCGTTGCTGACAGAAAGGGAGCCTGGGCCCTGCCATTTAGCCGGTGCCCAGCCGACACCGGCCCGGATAAGGCGAACGCAAATGGATGAAGGTTGTATATGTACACTGTTCTGTATAGTATATGTTCCTGTTTATTTGTGTTGTCTTTTCACTTCTTATGTTATAATGTTGTTGAGATGGTTATAAATATTACTTGCACATTTTGGAGTATGGGGAAACGCAATTTCGATCCTCTGTGTAATTACGTGTTGCATGGTCTGATTGACAATAAAGTACACTTTGACTTGACTTTGACTTTTGACTAAATAGACTAAATCCAGTTACAGTATATACAAACGGCAGGGAATCCAATGCAATCCTCCAGGACGTCATTTCGCCAAACACTGATCAATTTTTTTCCCCTTCGAGAACTGCATTACATTACACATTACTGATACACATTCATTCTTACAGGACACATAGATCTCATGTTCTGCTTGCTTGAGGATATTGATAAGAGCGAGGACACAATGGAAGCAGTCGTCCTGCTATACCTTCACATGGATTCTGAGGAGGACATAGTTGGGTCCGCCTAAAAGGTTGTTGGCCTGGACCAGGCGGTGGTAGTGATCCTCCAACTGCTGCAGCAGCTCATGGAAAAGAGTCCTGGCTTGGCCTTCATCACACGCTGCCGAGTCCCTGCAAGAGCGCAACAAATAGAAGCAATAAGAACCACTGAGCATGTTACTTGTTTGTGTTTTAAAAGGTGAAAGAATCAATACTCAACACGAAGAATCAATAATCAATAGTCAATAATTACATTTATATTTTTTACAACTATTATGTAAACTGTGTTAGTGTATTACGGTATGATGTATATTGTGCCACTCAATGTATATAAACCGGTATATATATAAATCTCTGTACTTTTATTCTATTTTATATTTTATCTTTTTGACTACTCTTTTGCGTACTGTCTCCTGCCATGTCACAAGAATTTCACTGTTCAGAATGGCCCTGTGTTTTTAAGAACATGTGACAATAAAACTTTGACTTGACTTTGACGACTTTGATTTAAGGAAGGACCCTTTACCAATTTTGGCTCTCGATCACTGAGGACGCGGCGTATGTCGCAGGGGAAGTTGTAATCGCTGTACACCTGGAACACCTGGGTCTGGTGGGCCGAGGTCAGGCTCAGCAGCTCCTGCCACTGGGACATCTGGTGGTGGACGACAAGAGTCATGCAACAGAGGAGGTTCTAGACCAGGGGTGGGCAAACTACGGCCCGCAGGCCACATACGGCCCGTTGCGTTGTTTAATCCGTCCTATAATACATTTACATTTGTAGAATTCATTTTGCAGTTTTATTTTTTCTGCAATTCATTCCTTAATTGGTTCCACAAGATTAGAGGTCACTAATAGGCGGACCGCGGTCCGGGTCCGGACCCAGACGCCATCATATCCGTCGTATAACTGGTGATGTTCGCGAACGATCCGATTCTTTTGAACGGCTCTTTGGTACGAACGAAGGGAACCGAGTCGTACTTGGTGAGAGCCGTTCTTTTTATCGTTCGTTCCCTGCCTGCCCTAAATACACTCCCCTTTACGTGAACAGTGAGAAAGCTTGATTTTGTTCCCCAAGCGTATTCCGTGAAGACCCGCCCCCTACTCTGATTGGTTAGGTTTAGGAACGAGGAGTGAGATGTTGTGGGTTAGGGTTAGCCAATCAGAGGCAGTAGTGATGTGCAAAACAGTTCATTTCAGTGATTCGAATCACTAGAATCAGTTCATTAAAAAGATTCGTTCACCGAATCGTTCAGTGGGCGGAGCTCCGACTGCGTACTGCGTAGTCCGACTCACACACTGTAGACATCCACTGTTGCAAGCAAATGTCCTGCATTGAGATGTTACAAGAACAAAAGTATTAGCGTAAAAACATCATTAAAGTATCAAAAGTAAAAGTACTTGTATTAGCCATTTATGTGTATTGTTGGCAGATGTTATTATCCTGTTTATTCTCCTGTTTATTCTGATTATTATTAATTGCAGTACTATCTTTAGACACTTGGTGGTAGCAGTCATGAGATGCACTGGGTTGTTTAAGAAGGTCAGAGGTGACAGGAAAGGGAGGCACAGGTAGGGGGAGCTCACACGGTTCAGATCCGTCCGAGAGCTCAACTGAACTGAGATATGAACGGATCTTTTCAGTAAGTGATTCAGTTCAGTTCGTTCACCCAAAAGATTCGGTCTTTTGAACGAATCGTTCGCGAACGACATAACACTCGTATAGCGCTCTAAAAAGAGAAAGGTAGACAGAGAGAACAGAGCCTTTAATGAAGATTGGACAGACGTGTCCATGTTTATTCTTCCCACGGACAGTTCAAAACCTGTATGTCTCATCTGTCCCGAGACTGTGGCTATTATTAAAAGCAGCAATGTGAAGCCACTACGAGACAAAACTGTGTTTTCACCAAACATACCCGCTCAAATCCGAACTGAGGGCGCAGAAAATAAACGATTTGAGAGCCCAGTATGATCGATCCACCAGAATCCTAACACATTCTGCCCAACAACGTGATAATGAATGTTCCCTTAGAGTTGCTTGGATTTTGGGTCAACATAAAAAAACCATTGACTGACGGAGGGGTTGTTAAGGAGTGCATGAGTGCAGTAGCTGAACCCTTATTTGAGGGGAAACTAAGAAGAGTTTTGTGCTAAAATCAAGGAAATACCTATCAGCATCATCAGCCACAAAGAAAAGGGAAATATGAAGCCAGGATGTGCCCAGCTGGATGAAGCCATTCATAAGGCACCATGCATAGGTTTAGCTGTAGATGACTGATGTGTCTGACTCAGCTGTTAGTTTATGGAAGGTTCTTCAATGAGGAGAAGAAAGAAAAGAACATTTATTTATTATTAGAGCACATATTTATAATCCCTCCGGTTCAATAAATATTGTTATATTATTGAATTGTACTTCATTTATTTGATTTAACTACGCGGTGGCATAGTGGCAATATATAGTATATGGCATCATAACGCAAGTTAGACATTATGATCCTCATCAACTAATGGCCCGTCTGTCAGTTTTAAGAGCCAAAAAGTCTGCCCACCGCTGTTCTAGACCCATGATACTGGGAGGGTGGGTGGAGGTGCAGGCTGGTGTGTGTGTGGGGGGGGGGTTGTTTTGTCAGGGGGGGACAAAATCCAGACAAATGCAATGTTCAAGCTTTCAAAATGTTTGGTTCAGTATTAAAGTAATAAAGAAAAGACAACATAAAATACAATGATTAGTATTTGTTTCAGTAACTTAGTTAAAATTTTTTTATTAAATTCCAATTACAAGACACTCAAGACCCACCTGTTACCTGTCTTTACTATTAAGTTACACATCCTAGTGATAGAATATTACATCTATATTGTTTAATAGGCCTATTTTATTCGGCTATAGTGGCTAATCCGTGATTTCTTTTTTTTAACGACAGCGATGAGTATAAAACATTGCTTAACATTTGATATGACAATATAAACACTTACCTTGGACTTCTCGTTGAACCCCAATAATATTGCCAATAAATATTAACTTTAATAAAAACTGTAAACGACTTACATGTGTCGCACGCTCACTCACAACTAACCACTCACAACATCCCCGCACCCTGCGTTTGCCCTTGCCACCGGGGGGTCACGTGTTTCTCGGGAACTCGTCCCCTCGGCCCCGCCCCATAGACGGTGGAGAAGAACTGTGGGGAAGAAATATGGGAAGAATATTAGCCCATGAGAAGGACTATATAAAAAGATTACATTTTACAAATACCTTCTCTGTAGCAAGATATGTGTATGTTATGTTCATGACAACACCTTTCAGACAAATGTAATTCCCTATAGTTCCAACTATTACCACGACCATTCAAACAATCACAACTGTGACCAAAGAAGTGTTTGCAGTTTATAGCTTAATCAGGCATGACATTTACGTGATTATAGACAATACTACCAGAGATGGGCAGTCTTTCTATTACTTGTCTTTGAAATACGTATTTCAATTACTTTTGAGTATTTTGTAATTTGTATTTGATAGGGCCGATAAAAAATCGAACGCAATTTGTAACAAAATACTTTAGAGTGGAGTAATTTTGTATTTAAAATACCGTATTTTTCGGACTATAAGGCGCACTTAAAATCCTGTAATTTTCTCAAAAATCGACAGTGCGCCTTATAATCCGGTGCGCCTTATGCTTTCTCCACGAATCAAAAAACAGTTCACGAGTTCAGTCTTCAGATCTTCAACTAAGTTTTCTGAAATATTTGAAAAGTTAGTTGTTCTTAAAGGCAACTAAACTGGCTACTCAGTGGTTGGGTCTCAAGAACCAAAATGGAAGAATTATTATGTCATAAAGGTGTCAGTGTGAACCTGTATGAGACACTTAACACTGTAATATAGAACTATGTGGCCTACCATGCCACTGGCCAATGTAAGAGAGAAATAAGTAGGCTACCATGTCACTGGCCAAGGTACAGTAAAAGAGAAGTAAGTAGGCTACCATGCCACTGGCCAATGTAAGAGAGAAATAAGTAGGCTACCATGACACTGGTCAATGTAAGAGAGAAATAAGTATGCTACCATGCCACTGGCCAATGTAAGAGAGAAATAAGTAGGCTACCATGACACTGGTCAATGTAAGAGAGAAATAAGTAGGCTACCATGCCACTGGCCAATGTAAGAGAGAAATAAGTAGGCTACCATGCCACTGGCCAATGTAAGAGAGAAATAAGTAGGCTACCATGACACTGGCCAAGGTACAGTAAAAGAGAAGTAAGTAGGCTACTCACCTGTTTACTTTCGTATTGATTTACTATATTTACCTTTTATTTTTATTCATTTTTCTGTGCAGAACTTGATGTACAGTAATTTATTTAGGCTCTTTACCTGTGTACAACTGGTTTTAATTCTATATTTTGCTTTTATAGTATACATAGGCCTAATGTGTGATGCTATTCATATGTGATGAATATTTTCTTGTTGATACAAAGCCAAAGTTTATGGGCTGTTAAGTCCCATTGATAAAAGATATATATATACATAATCAATCAAGTTGTTGTCTTTTAATAGCTTTGCTTAGTTACACTGACATTCTGTGACTGTTCTTCCTTTTTGTGGGGTTCACCAGAGCTTTGTGTACATTATATAGCCCAAACCTGAATGCTCTGCTATACCAAATTGTGAGAAAACGGAAAATCCAGAAAAAGTATTTCCTATATTTTAAATACAAAATACATGTATTGTATTTTGTTACATTTTCTGGCACCAGTATTTTGTATTTTATTTTAATACATTTATTTGAGGGGTATTTTGTATTTTGTATCAAAATACATTTTGATGTATTTTTGCCCATCTCTGAATACTACAGCATTATAACTCTCCTTATATCCATCCATATAACTCTCTTCTGGATACATGTCATATTCCCGATGCTATGTATGTGTAATGAGACCTTTGAAAAGTTTTCTAAAATGGATCATCAAATATCTATTCCAATTGGCGAGTCTCTGGCCAATGGATAATATGTACTGTACTTTTATGCACCTAAATTCTGTCAGTAATTTTTGATAAACTTGGATTGATTTCCATTGTATTTTGGAAGACATTGATTAATTCATTGGTTAATGTAGCCTATGAAACAAACAAACAAAACAATAGTTGATAAGCACATTGCATTCATGACAAAATAACCACAGCTGTGTAACCATAAATTGTCCAAATGTATACATATTTTTATTTTAATAGAATAAAAAAAGCCAAAAAGAAAAAGAATACATCAACTACAAATGCAACAAATAATATTAAATTCCAAAAATATATAGAAAGATAGAATAAAACAGCTATTTCACGTAGAAAAATAAAATTCTGGAGTTTGAACTTTTGGACTCATTTTGAATAGAAGTTGGCATCAGGTCGTTGCTAGGTCATCATAAGGTCATTCCGAGGTCTTTGCTAGGTTGATTGTTGATAGTTGGATCTGAAGAAACGTTTTACAAGAAAAGTTTCAAGTAGTCTTTATTCTGAATATGGTGGGCTCATCTACAGAAGGAGGAGAAGGATTCAAAATTAGCAGCTAATGTGGCTTGGAGTGCATAATGTTAACATCACTCACACATGGTCTTCATGTGTGTATACACAGTACATTACGGACATGTGTACATGCCTACGTTATGAACTTGTGTACGTACAACTTCTAATTGTCAGGTACCTGTTTGTACTCAACTTAATCCCCATTTAACCCGGTTTAAAACGTATTGTAAACTCAATACGTTTGAACCATAGAGGCAACATTAAAAAACTAAATTCAAAAATGGTTGTAGAATTTAGATATTTCTCTCTTGTAAACCGGGCCTATGTATTCAAAGCAACTTGTGATTTGTGATTGTCATGTCATTAGGGAGCAGGTAGAAGGTTAGCTCCAGGATACCTACAGGGAGAACTATGGACATTGGGTGTTTGAACCCAGAACCTTTTGTCCAGGAGTCAAACACCATAACCACCACCACTAGACTATCCTTCCTGCCCACTTGTAAGGCTCATGAGGTTCTTACTGCGTCGAAGCACAGCTGCTGGTTCAGCATGTTGAACTCCCCAGGACTCATGGGGGGCTCAGGAGACGAGCAGGGAGGCAGCGATACGCTTCCGTTGGACCTAAGATGGACGGAGCAGAAGCTTTGACGCTCACCCCTGCAGGTACACTAATTAGCTTATCTCGTTCCCTCAACGGCCATCTTGAATTCTAAACGATGCTAAGGGAGAGAGGATTCCTGGGGATCCTGGGTCTTGAGGATCACTATAAACATTTTTAGAGTCCTTTTTTTCTGAACAACGTGCATTAGGCGCACAGCAATGGGCAACATTGTTTTTCACATTGTTATCTTGTTGCAGGCTGTGCTATTCAGCATCAGTAACTGCTACCGAGTAACTGTCTAAATATCTACTGCCAAAAAAGTTTCTCATTCCCGTTTGGAATCATTTTGATTTCCAGAAGGCCGCCAAGTGAATAAGCAGTTAACGTCACAGTTAGTCTTGAAATATGTGGAAACAGAAACCCTAATGGACACACGTTAGGTCCAGTTTGCTCATGTGCATAGTATTTTATATATACAGTATGTATGCCATATTATTCATGTTTGTATAGATCTACTCACGGTAGCTCAGAGATGGGGATCAGAAGAGCAGACAGGTATGGATGGACTGAAATAAATGATCAGAATGAAAACCAAAACATCAGAAAAACAAGCATTGTACGTTTGCAACAGTTCTTTTCTCCAGGTAATGCTGATAATGTGTAATAATTTGCGTTTACATTTTTATTCAATCTGACTTCCAGTGAATATTTAGGTGCACGTCATTAAAGTGAAATACGCTCTAAACACATTCTGTCATGCAGTCGCTAACTTTAAGGCTACAGGGATCTAGGTTAAGAGTTTCTGCATGTCCTGTATGTGACGAAAACATCTTGAATGTTGAATCTTCTGCTCTGCGGTAGCATCGAGAGATATCATGTTTGAAGAATCATTAACGTAACGTAACGTGTGGAGAAACGACAGCCAAACCAACAAACCAACCAGCGAACCGCCATTACCTTTGGACTGGGGGCTGTTGTAGTATCGGCTGAAGGCCTCGTCCTTGGGGATGTCCGGGTAGAGGAACTTGAGCGGGTTCTCGGACACCACGCCCTCGGAGATCACCTTGTAGTCCCGGATGATGTCAGCGAACGGCAGGGCGATCAGACGGCTCTTGGTGTACGGCTCCACAGAGTTGAACTTTGACTCCCCTGCGGTGGTGAGGAGGAGGAAGAGCATTGTTGCACAAGAGAAGTGGCTTAAGGTAATTGACCTGACTGAAAAACCTGAAGGATTCTGGGCTGACAATGGTGAAAAATCACAAACAAACAAACACAGACACACACAAAGACACACACACATTATTCAACCATGAAATGTTTTAAGGCTGGAAGAAGAAAAGGCAGGCAGCGCTTTGTAAATTATCTGAGTGGATCTGACTTAGATGTTTGTGTCAACAATACTATTATCGTCTGTCATTCATGTCAATTTAATGCACCACGTTCCCCTTTGTGTTTATTTCACTTCATTTGAAGCTAATGGTGTCTTATAATAAGCCCATATTTGTTCGTTTGTTGGTCCTTGATATCAAAATAAAAACGTAATCAGTCAATCATTACGTTATGTTATTTTTTACTGTCAGCAATGCAGGTCATTAGAGTTATGGTGTGTGTGTGTGTGTGTGTGTGTGTGGGTGGGGGGGGGGGGGGGGTGGGGGTTTCTGGAAGTCCCAGATGACACAATTTGTGGTCTATAGTTCAGCCAAAAGATTTTATACCATAAGCATGAGCACGGATGGACTTGGTTGCAGTGCTTATCTTGATTGAGTGTCTACTTAATAGTTTATAAAAATCAATAATGGTTTGACCCAGGCTATAGCTGAGTCTAATCACGAGAAAGTCGCAATTGGAACGAAAAATAGCGCTTTGAAATAAATCTGTTCCAGAAGAGTAAATATGGTTTTGTTTGCGGTTTGCGGTTTTCGTTTTTGGTTTCCGGTTTTCGTTTTGTTCCTTGAACCGGTTCGAAGCCCTGATACAGATCCACCTGTATCCGCCGCCTTTCCAAAGCAACCAAGGTCACTCTAATACTACTAAGTACTACTTTACTACTAGATAATACTACTACTAGGAAAGCATGCATGCTGGTCCTTGCAAAGTGACAAAGTGCATGTGCGTTGTGACTGATTCTCTGCCTCGCGGCTTCTCACCGTTGTCGGCCTGCTCCACCCAGGTGAAGGTGATGCCTCCCAGGTGACTCTCGCTGAAGCGCAGCAGGAAGGTGCCCGCCTCCTTGCCCTTGAGCAAGGCACGCTCCGTCTCCTTGCTCACAAAGCCCATGATGTAACTGCACAGAGAGGTCGGAAGAGACATTTACATTCACTGCTGCAGGTCTGCAGCCTCCTGCCCTACACCTAGGAGTGCCAACCTTTTCTGAACCAAGATATACTTTGAATCTTGAATCTTGAACTTTTACAGTAGCCAGTCTGCCGAGATCCACCAGTCTGAATAGGGGGGGTGTATTACTGATGGTCTAGATACGTTGCCAGATATGACAACTTCTAACCACTGCTAACCACAATCTAACCACTTCTCGCTCAACCACACACTCGCTACACGCACATGTTATTCAGGAGTGAATGAATGAATCGTTGAAGACGTGAAGGAATGGATGTGCGAATGGATGAGTATGAAAAAGACTGACTTGTCGTTCCAGACCGGCAGCAGGTGTTTCCGGATCAGCTCCAAGATGGACTCCAGCCAGATCCAGAAGCTGAAGGGCTTCCGTGCAATATTCTCCTTGGGGGAGACATGGGAGACGAGGAGACGCATGGTACATCACCACACACTGGTCATGGATTAGCCAATAGCGTCAGAGTCCTGGAAACCAAGGGCCCTGAACGTGGGCCGTTGCTACTCACACCTGGAGGCTAATATGTCCTCATCAAGTGAATATTATTTCGTATTTCAGAATATTAAGATTTGCCTTGGGTTTAGGTGGCCACTGGATTGATGGCTCGGCACTCATGACTTTGATTAATACTAACAATTAATGAGTTGCCCTGGATACTAGTGGATATTTTACTTCAGAATAAAAGGGTGACACTTACTTTGGAGAACCTGGACCAAGACACCTGGCAGTCACTGGAGGAGATCCCCGGACCTGTGGTGGAGGTAAAAAGCAGCACAGAGGAGTTTTAAGTCTGTAAGTGTAGTGTGGAGCCCAGGAGCTTTAAGTCTATAGTGTGGTACCCAGGAGTTTTAAGTCTGCAAGTGCAATGTGGTACCCACTGGAGTTTTATTTCTGTAAGTCTAGTGTGGCACCCAGGAGTTTTAAGTCTGGAAGTGCAGTGTGTGTCGTGGAAATTATCAATACTCTGACATTCGTAAGAGGGAGATCAGGAGGACCAAAGTTTGAAGGTTAAAGACTTTATTCGCCACAGCCAATAGTGACGATAAGCCTGAGTCCAATCTGCAGAGAAGACTGAATTCACTCCTCCTCAACTCTGGCTTACATACACATTTTTACATGGTCAAGTTACACATTCCAAAAACCCCATTATGGTAACTACAACAGAGTACTATACACAGGTGCTCCCCTGCACCCGGCTCAATATAGAACCCTGTTCTGATTGGCTTACGTCCATCTGTTCAGTTCGTCTCCTGTCCGCCTTTAGACGCTCTGTCTAGCTTCTGGACCGCCTACTGCATACCTCACCATCATATATATGTATGTTTAGACGCAAGAAGCCTTCAACGTAACCCTTTTGGGAACCTCAATATAGACATGAGTGGACAGGTGTGTCTCTAGTTGTTCTTTGTATTTCTCCACACTTAATTCACACACACACAGCATATTGACAAGACATTCTTAAGAATGTACTGGAAAATATCTCCCATATTCCCCCCTTTGGGGCTTACTTAGCCCCAACTTTTGTAATTACATTCAGACCCTTTGTGACAGTCTCTGTAATACAATCATCTCATTCCACAGTGATATAGTGATTTAGGCTTCAAATACTCCGACCACCAATGTGGCTCTAATCAGAGACCTAGGCCCTCATCACGAGGTACATCGAGATAAACGTCTTCCTCTCTGTTCTAATGCCCAATTACAGGAAGGAAGTAAAGATCACCATGTACCTCCACAGTCCTCTGGAGTAAAGCTATCATTGTAGGGAAACCTCCTTTTAACGGGACTGCCTCTTGTTACATCACATGGGGGCTGAACTCATCATTCAATAATCCATGGTTATACAGTAAGAATATATCGTTTTGTCAATGTCATGTAAGCGGCAGCATGTAACTTAATCAGAGCCTTGCATCTTTTGTTCCCTCTATAAGTTGTAACATTATACCTGATCTAATTCTTTCTGAAACCCCTAACTTTTTCATACTTTCACTATTTCTCAACAGTAACAGTATACAATCTTCATCCCAATTATCATTTCCACATCATGTTACAGTTTTTCTGGAACTCTTTCTACATCTCTCCTTCATGTCATATTATCATTGTCCAATGAGAACATTGTCCATTCTTTCATTCAATGATCTTCATGTATTGGTGTGCTGTATGCATATGTGGGGTTTTGGGCAGTATTGTCGTCTTCTTTATCTTCAAGTCGCTGATGTGACTCACATGGAGAGTTACTAGCACAATCACATGTTGAGCCTTCTCGGGAAGTTCAATCTTCTTTCAGAGATTAAGCCTTCATTGGCCCATACCTCTCATCTTCATCATCACCATGGCCGTTATTTCCCACATACTCCCATTCTAACCTTTTTGACTCAACTATGTCTGCCACTGTGAGAACCATCTCTTTTTCCATCCTAGATGCTATCATGGATCTCAATATGGGAATACTGGCTATTCCAGGTCTTCCGTGTTATTGGTGCTTCCTCCTTCCTCTGGCTCCATCCTTGGACCAATGGCATCTGCCAGAGCCCATAGAGTATCAGGAGCACACTCATCTGTTTCAGCATCCTCACTTTGGTGCTGTAGCTCCTGACTGGGCTGGGTCTGATCTTCCTGGGGCGGTTGGTTAGGTCTGGATGCATCTGCATCCCGACTGCAGCCCCTCCCTTGTCCTTGGCTGGGTGGTTTTTGTGCAGTGGTTGAGGTGGTACCAGGTGGTACTCCCTTCCACCTGGATAGCTGTTGGCGTTGCTCTGACTACTTTGTATGGCCCTTCTCTCCTTGGCTCATTCCAGTGTCTCCTGAACACCCTCAGGTAGACTTGATCACCGGGCTCCACCCCCCTTGGTGGGTCGTCTTCTGGCTCTGGAACTCTGCATTTTTCTTGTTGGAATATAAGCTTATGTACAGCAGTAAGTTGTTTAATATATTCCCTTATCTCCATTTGTAATTGCTCCAACGGAGGTCCCTTATGGGGTCCTCTAATGGTAGGTGCAGGCATGGGTCGACCCGTAAGCATTTCATGTGGAGTTAGATGCGTCATTCTGTTAGCCTGCATGCGATAACTCATTAGTGCTAGTGGCAGTGCATCTATCCAATTCAATTTAGCACTTGCACATATTTTGTTTATTTTTGTCTTGAGTGTCCCATTCACCCTTTCCACCATTCCCTGCGACTGAGGATGATACACACAGCCTAACCTTTGTTTGATATGCAACTGCTGAATCACCTGTTTTAATGTTTTCTGAATAAACGCTGAACCATTGTCTGAACTTATTTCTGTCGGAATTCCAAACCTTGGCATGACTTCTCTCGTCAAGAATTTGATTACAGTAGCCGCACTTTGATCTTTTGATGGGACTGCCTCTACCCATCTACTGAATCTATCTATGACTACTAACATGTATCTTTTCCATTTACCTTCTTAATCATGTCCACATAGTCCATGACCAAATGTCTAAATGGTCCCTCAGGTGTAAGAATGTGTCCTAATGGAGTAGTGATAGTTTTTCTCACATTATTTTTTGCACATATCTCACATTCATTAAGTTGATTATTCATTAAGTATGGTGACCAAAAACCTTGTTTTCGAATTTTCCTCATTATTTCCCCCCTTGCGCAATGGTCAAAACCATGCGCATTAGTGATAAACAAATTTACAATGACAACTTTGAATAACAGAAAACGTTTTGTCTGGGTTCTGTCTCACTAGTGCAAACCCCGCCTGGTTTCCCAAATGATCCTTGAAACACGATCCATCCACAAACAGTTCTTCCTCTCCCCGACTATAGGCGCTGATAATAAATCCGACCGTAGTTTGGTATAAGTCAAAGAGTCAGCTACACAATCATGTGGCGTTCCTTCTAAATCATGCGGAATTCTTTCTGCTGGATTTACACCTTTGTATGGTAACATCTGGAAATGTTAGTAATGCCAAATATTCCATCAACCTCGAGTTTGTCAATACATAGTTCCTTTTTCAATTAATTCAGTGACTTTGTGATGCGTAAAAATAGTTACTGGGTAACCCATTGTAATGGTCGAGGCCTTGTCATAAGCATACTGTACCGCAGCTAATCCCTGGTAACAAGGCGGATAGCCTTGTGCTACTGCGTCTAACTTTGAGCTGTAGTAAGCTATGGGTTGTTTTCGCCTCCCACCACATGATTCTTGCATTAACACCGCTGATGCGTATCCCTGACTCCTATTTGCTCCATACAATAGGAATGGTTTTGTATAATCTGGGTTTACTAACGCGCTTGCTCCCTGCATTACTTGTTTGATGCCTTCACGTTACTGGAGCTGTCATAGGTATTAACTGCGTTTGTCCCAAGAATCCGATAGTTTTAAAAAAAAAATTCTGCCATATTTTGAACCTACACATGTATAAGTTGCTCCAGTATCAGCCATCATTGGTGTGCCTCTATCATTTATCAGAACCTGCAGAATTGGTTTCTCATCAGCCTGTTCCATGATTGCTACATGCTGACCCTCCCCCTGTGGATTCTCTGGGCATATCTAGTAACCTTGACCCATCCAGGGTCCTGCTCTATTCTATTTATAATTTTCCTGTCTTTGCTGTATCCAGACTGACCCTGCGGTCCTCTGTACTGATTATTCTGCCTTTGCCTATACCTATTATTTACACCTTGCTCTTTGTTCTGAGTATATACATTAACAATGGGTGGGGCGGATGACCCTTGGCTCTGAGGCTGTTGTACCAGGTGAGGCGGCGCCTGTGGTGGAACCTGCGAAGAGTTCATCTGAGGCGGGCCCTGCTGGACCATGGGCGTCATTGTGCCTGGCTCTGCAACAACCGCCTGTTTTTTCTTGTCTTTGTCTTTTCTTGTTAATCTCCTTCGCAAACTGGAGTGAAGATAACTTTCTCTTGGTACTCTCCGCTTTGTTCTTTTCATTTTGGTGTTCATCTGACGGTATCTGTCCACCTGCTGGACCAGATGATGTCACTGAAACTCTTTTAGTGAGAAACCTTTGCATGAAGTCAAGGTCCCACCGAATCTCTAGCTTGGTTCTGGATTGAGCTAGGCATTGTTCTATATTTGGAAATTCTGAACTTAAGACAGAAGACCAACAGGATCTTGCCTCTGGGTTCTCTAATCTGTTTTCCATTCCCATCTATTGACTTGCTTCTGCGGAAGGTGCAGATTCTCTGTGTCGTCGATTGTGGGGCCTCAGTGCCTCTTGTGATCCACATGGGTTGGGTATCTCGCTTCTAAGTGCATAATTTGATCGATTAGGTTGTCAAGAGCGTTGTTCCATCAAGACCTTCATCCAGCAGGTGCCTCAAACCCCCTTCTTGCAGTACGCCCTCCATCATTGAGAGACCTAGAATTCTTGCCAACAAAGCCTTTAGATCCCCCACCGCCATTAATTTCCCCACTGTAAATTCCTCAAACATCCTAATCCACTTCAAGGCTCCAATATTTATATTAGGGAGTCTAGATATTATTCCCTCCAAGTCCTGCGATCCCCATGGGACATAGTGGGCTTGCTGTCCTTTAACCAGAATAGGAAATTCTCCTTGGTGACTTGGCGCCCTTTTCTTCCTCTGAGACTTCCTAATTTCTTTCTCTGGTTCTCCCATTAGGAGGCTTCTATCACCTCCGGGCGGGACTCCCTCCTTTGGCCATTTAGTTCCTGCTTTCCATGTTCTTTTCTCCCATTTTTCTGAGATCTTCATTATCTCATCTTTATTTAATGGATTCTTTTTACACAATATTTCTACCGCTGTTAATGGCATAGTTACTTTTTATACTAAAGAGCTTTCTATTTCCTAATTGTGTGCCTCCAAATGAACCACTACAGAAATTATTTCTCTCTAAATTCCAGTTCTATAACGTGGAACTGAATCAATTACAGATCTTACCTATAGTATCCTAATCAAATAAGGACACCTCACTTTAAATCAACTAAATCAATTAATTAATGAAAATCAATCCAATAAATCAATCAATTAAATGAAAATCAATCCAATAAATCAATCAATTCAATCATCTATTTATTAGCAACTAGCAATAATGGCGGGGCCCTGTATGGCAGCGGCTACTCCGGCTCCCGGTAGCGATGTGCGTTTTATGTTAAATGTGTTGTCTGTACCGTCACAGTCTTGTACGAGAATAGTCTACAACAGAAATTCATGACTCGGACTACGAAACTCCAACTTTTCAAAACATCTTTCTGGAGTTATGCTGGCTTTGGAACTCGAAGGACTCTGCGAGCTAGGCATTCTACACCGGCAAGACCCAGGGGCCTGCAACGCCAACATTACCTCTGTGGCCCGATCTTGTAGAATTGCTCTCTACAACATCCGCAAGATCCGGCCCTTCCTCACACGTGAAGCAGCGCAGATCCTGGTCCAAGCGCTCGTTATCACTCGTCTCGACTACTGCAACTCTCTCCTGGCTGGACTCCCCGCCTCAACAATCAAGCCCTTACAACGCATCCAGAACGCAGCAGCACGCCTCGTGTTCAACCTACCTAAATTCTCCCATGTAACCCCCCTCTTCCGCAACCTCCACTGGCTCCCGGTAATCGCTCGCATTCGATTCAAGACACTGGTACTGACTTTCATGGCTGTCAATGGAACCGCCCCTACCTACCTCCAAAAATTAGTCCGACCCTACGCCCCAGCCCGAGCACTCCGCTCGGCAACTTCTGCCAAACGACTGGTACCGCCTTCACTAAAAACAGCCAAACATCGCTCTTCCAAGTCCCAACTCTTCACGGTTCTGGCTCCGCAGTGGTGGAATGAACTCCCGGCTCATGTCAGGACAGCCGAGTCGCTCGCCAGCTTCCGCAAGAGACTCAAGACCCACCTGTTCAGAGTTCACCTGGACTCTACATAACCCCCCTAGCACTAACCTGCGTGTTTATATGTCTTAACACTTATTAATGGCACTTAGCATTGTTGTTCGTTCTCAGATGTTGTATGCTTAGAATTGCACGCCTGCCCAGCTACTTATGCAGGCAACTTGGCAATTATGAAACTCGTTCTATTCGTCTCGTAAATAGGAATGCTCGAAAACAGCTAATCCCAAATTGTAAAATCCAAAATCAGAAAATTAAAAAAAACACGTCAGTGGCAGTGCAAACTTGAGACCACACGTTTTAGATGAGTTGACCCATTTCCATGTCTTTGGCTGGAGACCTGTGCCAGGCAGCCAGAACTTGCAAACTCCACACCAGGCAGGCTGGACCTGAGATAACATCTAACATGTGGAACTGAAGGATTGCAGCATTGCACTTATAGTTACCAACAATGGAACTCATTCTGGAATATTTTCTTAAGTGTCTTCTTAAATGACTTCTTACGAACTTCGTAAGAACAAACTTAAGAAATCTGCCCGCCGGATTCATGAACGCGGGGAAATGTGTTCTTAAACCGCCAAAGTGTTCTCAGCTGCGCTCCCCCGATGAGGAATGCCACTGATTCTTAAATGGAACGCGCGTGCTCGTACACCTGAATTTGCATACAGACACGCCCCGCCAGCTCCTTATAAGGGCAACAACAGGACCGTGTGCACACAGAATCATGGTCGCGGGACTGGCGCTCCCTCCTCAGCGCACGATCAGCGAGAGCTTCCAGCAGCAGTAGATGAGCCATATTGTGTGTGTAGGCCTAGGGTGCAGACTTGGCTCTTTAAATAGCTGGATTGATCACTGATTATTGGATGGCATGGTTCAATGTACATAATTGATGTTCAAGTCCACGTGCAAGTTCAAGGTTTTATTTGTCACATGCAACATCATACCAGTAAGATGAGCAGTGGAATGTTTCTCCACTGGCTCTTACAATGTACACACTAAGCAAGGTCAACAAAATAGAACCAACAATGAAAAATAACAATAGAGAACAAGACGGCTGAGAACAGATTCAATTGTACAGTTGAGTTAAATACATGAGTAGGCTACTTGTGGGTCTTGATAGGCCCTATCATGGGCGTAGAATTTAGTGGGGACGCTGGGGACATGTCCCCACCAATATCCAGCGATATCCATCCCCCCCCCCTCATCAGAACTGCGAATTAACCCCCCCCCCCCCCCACGATGCCGCATAGAATCATGACTATGCATGTGAAACATAATTGTTAATGATACAAATATTCTCGTATTTATTATTATTATAATTATTTACATCCGAGGATGTCTGTAGAATTGATGTGAACGCAATCACCAATGATTTCTCACAAATTCAGCCCTTAAGAACATGGGCGCACTCCAAATAGGTCGCTACGACTGCTTTTCCGCATTTTTAAATCCTGTTCTTAGCTAAGAACCAATCCCAGATGAGAAACCATTCAGGAATGCCAGAATTGTCCCAGGAACTTCGTAACTGGAGTTAAGAAGACATTTCTTCTTAACTTTGTCTTCACTGCATTCCAGAATGAGGTCCAATGACAGTAGGGAAGCAGAAACGGCAATAGACTGAATGAAGGATTTATGTGTGAGATTGGACATTAACCAGCATGTCATCTCATGCCTTTCAGCAACTCAAAGAGAAGAAATACATCAACGGTGCAAAGGGGAATGAGGTGAGAGCATAAAAAGACAAAAATATAGCTTCTGCAGAGCTCTGGACGATACATTATTGTTGACAATTATTAATTTTCATTTCAATCATTGATTTCTAACAAGTCCATTAGTCCACAAGGCATCAGGGGCCCTAAAAGTTACAGCACAAGAAACGTGTCGGCGTTGACATGCCTGTGTGTGTGTGTGTTTGTGTGTGTGTGTGTGTGTGTGTGTGGGGGGGGGGGTGGGGGGTGGGGATGTGCATGTATGTGTGTGTGTTCTCAGGGTCTCCTCAGTGTGACAGAGGAGCTCCACTCTCTGAGTTTTGAAGCTCACTTCACAGTGCTGGGCCTCACTATCGACCTGGAGGTGTGTACTTGTCTCTCGATCAATCAAACTTACAGTGCTTTTCTTGCAGCAAAAAGTGGAACATGACAAGCACTCTAAAATCCGAGAATCACAGAGATACCTTTGAGAGGTAGATGTAAACATAAAAAGATGCCACATGACTTTATAAGAAGAAAGCTAAACTAAAAGGCAAAGATTTAAAAGCGTCTTGTGATTGGTTTTACTCATTTTGTGTGCTGCTTTATTTTTGTTGTTCCCCAGACCTCATCACTGCCCCTAGTGGTCATCTCTAACGTAAGTCAGCTTCCTGCAGGCTGGGCGTCGGTCATGTGGTACAACCTGCTGACGGACGAACCCAGGGTGAGACCGCCTCCTCCCTGTCTCGGGACCCTGCTTCATCACACACACTCCATCACTACCAGCATCATTACCATCATCACTCTCTATCCCTTACATCCACAGAGGGGGAAAATCCCCTACCTTCTTGATAAGAGTGATGGGTGTGTTCTAAAAATTCGATTCTATTCCATCATCATCCTCTCTGATTCCAGATGTTTCATGTGATACATAAATAATTTTGCTTCAAAACTCTCATTGTTCAGGCAAAGGAGACAAACCATTACTCTGAATCCACATTTTTGTGAAAACATAATTGTTCAAACAAAACGGTGATGATTTGCTTTTGGCAGAACCTGGGTTACTTTGGTAACCCTCCCCGGGCCAGCTGGAGTCAGCTGTCGGAGGTGCTGAGCTGGCAGTTCTCCAGCTTCGCAGGCCGAGGGCTCAACGCTGACCAGCTCCTCATGCTGGGGGAAAGACTCCTGGGTACCACACTGCACTTACAGACTTAAAACTCCTGGGTACCACACTGCACTTACAGACTTAAAACTCCTGGGTACCACTCTGCACTTACAGACTTAAAACTCCTGGGTACCACTCTGCACTTACAGACTTAAAACTCCTGGGTACCACACTGCACTTACAGACTTAAAACTCCTGGGTACCACACTGCACTTACAGACTTAAAACTCCTGGGTACCACACTGCAGTTACGGACTTAAAACTCCTGGGTACCACTGTGCACTTACAGACTTAAAACGCCTGGGTACCACTCTGCACTTACAGGCTTAAAACTCCTGGGTACCACACTGCACTTACGGACTTAAAACTCCTGGGTACCACACTGCACTTACGGACTTAAAACGCCTGGGTACCACTCTGCACTTACAGGCTTAAAACTCCTGGGTACCACTCTGCACTTACAGGCTTAAAACTCCTGGGTACCACACTGTACTTACGGACTTAAAACTCCTGGGTACCACACTGTACTTACGGACTTAAAACTCCTGGGTACCACACTGCACTTACGGACTTAAAACTCCTGGGTACCACTCTGCACTTACAGACTTAAAACTCCTGGGTACCACACTGCAGTTACGGACTTAAAACTCCTGGGTACCACACTGCACTTACGGACTTAAAACTCCTGGGTACCACTCTGCACTTACAGACTTAAAACTCCTGGGTACCACACTGCAGTTACGGACTTAAAACTCCTGGGTACCACACTGCACTTACGGACTTAAAACTCCTGGGTACCACTCTGCACTTACAGACTTAAAACTCCTGGGTACCACACTGTACTTACGGACTTAAAACTCCTGGGTACCACTCTGCACTTACAGACTTAAAACTCCTGGGTACCACACTAGACTTACAGAAATAAAACTCCAGTGGATACCACATTGCACTTACAGACTTAAAGCTCCTGGGCTCCACACTACACTTACAGACATAAAACTCTGTGCTGCTTTTTACCTCCACCACAGGTCCGGGGACCTCCTCCAGTGACTGCCAGGTGTCTTGGTCCAGGTTCTCCAAAGTAAGTGTCACCCTTTTATTCTTATAAGTAAAATATCCACTAGTATCCAGGGCAACTAATTTGTGTTGGCGGTATTGTACTTTTTTTGTTTTATTAATTGTAAGTCATGAGTGCCGAGCCATCACTCCAGTGGCCACCTGAACCCAAGGCAAATCTTAATATTCTGAAATACGAAATAATATTCACTTGATGAGGACATATTTGCCTCCAGGTGTGAGTAGCAACGGCCCACGTTCAGGGCCCTTGGTTTCCAGGACTCTGACGCTATTGGCTAATCCATGACCAGTGTGTGGTGATGATCCATGTGTCTCCTCGTCTCCCATGTCTCCCCCAAGGAGAATATTGCAGGGAAGCCCTTCAGCTTCTGGATCTGGCTGGAGTCCATCTTGGAGCTGATCCGGAAACACCTGCTGCCGGTCTGGAACGACAAGTCAGTCTTTTTCATACTCATCCATTCGCTCATCCATTCCTTCACGTCTTCAACGATTAATTAATTAATTCCTGAATAACATGTGCGTAGTAGCGAGTGTGTGGTTGAGCGAGAGGTGGTTAGAAGTTGTCATATCTGGCAATGTATCTAGGCCATCAGTAATACACCCCCCCATTCAGACTGGTGGATCTCTGCAAAGTTCAAGATTCAAGATTCAAAGTATATCTTGGTTCAGAAAAGGTTGGCGCCCCTAGGTGTAGGGCAGGAGGCTGCAGACCTGCAGCAGTGAATGTAAATGTCTCTTCCAACCTGTCTGTGCAGTTACATCATGGGCTTTGTGAGCAAGGAGACAGAGCGTGCCTTGCTCAAGGGCAAGGAGGCGGGCACCTTCCTGCTGCGCTTCAGCGAGAGTCACCTGGGAGGCATCACCTTCACCTGGGTGGAGCAGGCCGACAACGGTGAGAAGCCACAAGGCAGAGAATCAGTCAACGCATCAGTCACCGCACACATGCAATTTGTCACTTTGCAAGGACCAGCATGCATGCTTTCCTAGTAGTAGTATTATCTAGTAGTAAAGTAGTATTTATAGTAGTATTAGAGTGACCTTGGTTGCTTTGGAAAGGTGGCGGATACAGGTGGATCTGTATCAGGCCTTCGAACCGGTTCAAGGAACGAAAATGAAAACCGGAAACCAAAAATTAAAACCGCAAATGCAAACAAAATCATATTTACTCTTCTGGAACAGATTTATTTGAAAGTATTATTTTTCATTCCAATCGTTCCAATCAAGATAAGCACTGCAACCAAGTCCATCCGTGCTCATGCTTATGGTATTAAATCTTTTGGCTGAACTATAGACGACAAATTGAGTCATCTAGGACTTCCAGAAACACGCCCCCCCCCCCCCCCCCACACACACACACGTCATAACTCTAAGGTCCTGCATTGCTGACTGTAAAAAATAACATGATAACGTAATGATTGACTGATTACATTTTTATTTTGATATCAAGAACCAATAAACCAACAAACATGGGCTTATTATAAGACACCATTACCTTCAAAATAAACACAAAGGGGAATGTGGTGCATTAAATTGACATGAATGACAGACGATAATAGTAGGGATGCACGGATACCACTTTTTTTCAGACCGAGTACAAATACAAGTACTTACATTTGGGTACTTGCCGATACCGAATACCGATACTGAGTACTTAACCATTACAGTTCTAATGACTTTGAAAACATGTTATTTTTTGTCTGGGGGTGGGGGGGTGCTCCGTTAATTTGCGGTTCTGATGGGGGGGGGGGGGTGCTCCGTTAATTTGCGGTTCTGATGGGGTGGGGGGTGGCTCCGTTAATTTGCGGTTCTGATGGGGGGGGTGCTCCGTTAATTTGCGGTTCTGATGGGGGGGGGGGGGGGGGCGTCATGGATTAGCCAATAGCGTCAGAGTCCTGGAAACCAAGGGCCCTGAACGTGGGCCGTTGCTACTCACACCTGGAGGCAAATATGTCCTCATCAAGTGAATATTATTTCGTATTTCAGAATATTAAGATTTGCCTTGGGTTCAGGTGGCCACTGGAGTGATGGCTCGGCACTCATGACTTACAATTAATAAAACAAAAAAAGTACAATACCGCCAACACAAATTAGTTGCCCTGGATACTAGTGGATATTTTACTTATAAGAATAAAAGGGTGACACTTACTTTGGAGAACCTGGACCAAGACACCTGGCAGTCACTGGAGGAGGTCCCCGGACCTGTGGTGGAGGTAAAAAGCAGCACAGAGTTTTATGTCTGTAAGTGTAGTGTGGAGCCCAGGAGCTTTAAGTCTGTAAGTGCAATGTGGTATCCACTGGAGTTTTATTTCTGTAAGTCTAGTGTGGTACCCAGGAGTTTTAAGTCTGTAAGTGCAGAGTGGTACCCAGGAGTTTTAAGTCCGTAAGTGCAGTGTGGTACCCAGGAGTTTTAAGTCTGTAAGTGCAGAGTGGTACCCAGGAGTTTTAAGTCCGTAAGTGCAGTGTGGTACCCAGGAGTTTTAAGTCCGTAAGTGCAGTGTGGTACCCAGGAGTTTTAAGTCTGTAAGTGCAGAGTGGTACCCAGGAGTTTTAAGTCCGTAAGTGCAGTGTGGTACCCAGGAGTTTTAAGTCCGTAAGTGCAGTGTGGTACCCAGGAGTTTTAAGTCCGTAAGTGCAGTGTGGTACCCAGGAGTTTTAAGCCTGTAAGTGCAGAGTGGTACCCAGGAGTTTTAAGTCCTGTAAGTGCAGAGTGGTACCCAGGAGTTTTAAGTCCGTAAGTGCAGTGTGGTACCCAGGAGTTTTAAGTCCGTAAGTGCAGTGTGGTACCCAGGAGTTTTAAGCCTGTAAGTGCAGAGTGGTACCCAGGAGTTTTAAGTCTGTAAGTGCAGAGTGGTACCCAGGAGTTTTAAGTCCGTAAGTGCAGTGTGGTACCCAGGAGTTTTAAGTCTGTAAGTGCAGTGTGGTACCCAGGAGTTTTAAGTCTGTAGTGCAGTTGTGTACCCAGGGGTTTTAAGTCTGTAAAGTTGCAGAGTGGTACCCCAGGAGTTTAAGTCTGTAAGTGCAGAGTGGTACCCAGGAGTTTTAAAGTCTGTAAGTGCAGTGTGGTACCCAGGAGTCTTTCCCCCAGCATGAGGAGCTGGTCAGGCGTTGAGCCCTCGGCCTGCGAAGCTGGAGAACTGCCAGCTCAGCACCTCCGACAGCTGACTCCAGCTGGCCCGGGGAGGGTTACCAAAGTAACCCAGGTTCTGCCAAAAGCAAATCTCACCGTGTTGTTTGAACAATTATGTTTTCACAAAAATGTGGAATTCAGAGTAATGGTTTGTCTCCCTTTGCCTGAACAATGAGAGTTTTGAAGCAAAATTATTTATGTATCACATGAAACATCTGGAATCAGAGAGGATGATGATGGAATAGAATCGAATTTTTAGAACACACCCATCACTCTTATCAAGAAGGTAGGGGATTTTCCCCCTCTGTGGATGTAAGGGATAGAGAGTGATGATGGTAATGATGCTGGTAGTGATGGAGTGTGTGTGATGAAGCAGGGTCCCGAGACAGGGAGGAGGCGGTCTCACCCTGGGTTCGTCCGTCAGCAGGTTTGTACCACATGACGACGCCCCAGCCTGCAGGAAGCTGACTTACGTTAGAGATGACCACTAGGGGCAGTGATGAGGTCTGGGGGAACAACAAAAATAAAGCAGCACACAAAATGAGTAAAACCAATCACAAGACGCTTTTAAATCTTTGCCTTTTAGTTTAGCTTTCTTCTTATTAAAGTCATGTGGCATCTTTTTATGTTTACATCTACCTCTCAAAGGTATCTCTGTGATTCTCGGATTTAGGAGTGCTTGTCATGTTCCACTTTTTGCTGCAAGAAAAGCACTGTAAGTTTGATGTGATCGAGAGACAAGTACACACCTCCAGGTCGATAGTGAGCCCAGCACTGTGAAGTGAGCTTCAAAACTCAGAGAGTGAGCTCCTCTGTCACACTGAGGAGACCCTGAGAACACCACACACATACATGCACATCCCCACCCCCCACCCCCCCCCCACACACACACACACACACACATCACAAAACACACACACACACAGGCATGTCAACGCCGACACGTTTCTTGTGCTGTAACTTTTAGGGCCCCCTGATGCCTTGTGACTAATGACTTGTTAGAAATCAATGATTGAAATGAAATTAATAATTGTCAACAATAATGTATCGTCCAGAGCTCTGCAGAAGCTATATTTTTGTCTTTTTATGCTCTCACCTCATTCCCCTTTGCACCGTTGATGTATTTCTTCTCTTTGAGTTGCTGAAAGGCATGAGATGACATGCGGTTAATGTCCAATCTCACACATAAATCCTTCATTCAGTCTATTGCCGTTTCTTGCTTCCCTACTGTCATTGGACCTCATTCTGGAATGCAGTGAAGACAAAGTTAAGAAGAAATGTCTTCTTAACTCCAGTTACGAAGTTCCTGGGACAATTCTGGCATTCCTGAATGGTTTCTCATCTGGGATTGGTTCTTAGCTAAGAACCAGGATTTAAAAATGGCGGAAAAGCAGTCGTAGCGACCTATTTGGAGTGCGCCCATGTTCTTAAGGGCTGAATTTGT
>PIJE02002548.1:37500-64901 GCA_002895965.2 Coryphaenoides rupestris
AATACCAACCTGTCCTGTTTACCTTCTTCACATGGCGGCCATCTTGAAGTCATAAAAACCTGTTTTGTCAGATTGCGTTTACGAACGTTATTTTGTTATATAAGTTAGCAAGGCGGTAGTCAGCCAAACTTTCCGTTGTGTTTCGGTAGTTAAAAAAAGTACCATGCATTTGAGTATGAGATGAGTATGAGTCTTCTTATTTTACACACCCACGCTCAAGGCTTTGTAACTTTTGTCAGAATTACGTGCATTTCGGCACACAGCCATTGGCCGATGTTGGCATGATGGTCTGGCAAAAACAATACTGCAGATTCACTTCTCAGTATTGGTAACTGTTATAGAGCTACAGAGTTACAAAGATTCCGGAATCCCCAGGAATGTCCCACAGTGTCATTCAGAATTCAAGATGGCCCCTGAGTGAAGAAAGTAAAGTTGACAGTTGGCAACTGTCCATACTCAGTCCTCAGTTTACCCATTTGTATATTTACACACACCGTAGCAGAGAAACACAGATAGACATTTTTACAATGTTTCCCAAGTTGGAATGTAACTGTATTCCACTGTTCTGAAGACTTGAAAATATGTGCTATTGTTAGGGGCCATATTCACATATCTAATACAAATTTTAAGTTACGCTTAATTTGCAAAATTCTAAACATTACATTGCTATACATGCTGCATTAATGTTATATTGTTAGTTGCTAATTGCTAGAATCTCAATAGATTTTCTATCCAAGACAAGAAAAGTGTGTCAAGGGAACGGCAGGGGAAGAGCTAACGGGCGGGTGTTGATGAACAGGGTCCCTTGGAGAAGTCCATGCAGAACTCAGTGACCCTGGAGAAGCAGAGGACCATGGACAACCGGGTGACCATCATCAGAAACAGTGTGCAGGTACCAACCCATCACTTGTTATGCACTCTATCTGTTATCATACAGATTGATGATATGAGATATATGGTGGGGATTCACAAAACTAGCATAGGCCTACTAGAGAATGAATGAATGTGCATGCAATATGATACTACTACTGTTACTACTACTACTACTACTACTACTACTACTACTACTACTACTACTACTACTACTACTACTACTACTACTACTACTACTACTACTACTACTACTACTACTACTACTACTACTGTACTACTACTACTACTACTACTACTACTACTACTACTACTACTACTACTACTACTACTACTACTACTACTACTACTACTACTACTACTACTACTACTACTACTACTACTACTTACTACTACTACTACTACTACTACTACTGTTACTACTACTACTACTACTGTTAATACTACTACTGTTACTACTACTACTGTTACTACTACTACTACTACTAGTTCTCATCATCTGATTGAACTGAAACAGTTGATGGAGCAGGCTGTGAAGTTCATCGAAGACATGCAGGATGAATTTGACTTGCGCTACAAAACCCTGCAGTCTCGGGGTAAGTTGTGATGCGTGCACACACAATCACACACACACACACACACATACACACACACACACACACACACACACACACACACACACACACACACACACACACACACACACACACACACACACACACACACATTTATTTCAACACTTGGACATGGACATGGACATGTGTGTGTGTGTGTGTGTGTGTGTGTATGTGTGTAGATCCGGCAGAGAAGAAGACAGACCGTATGAAAGACGAATGCACCAGACTACAGGAAATGCTCAACAGACTGGACTTCAAAAGGAAGGTGTGTGTGTTGTCCACGTATCAAGGTGTGCATAGCATGCGTGTGTTGAGCACGTATCAAGGTGTGCATAGGATGTGTGTGTTGCGCACGTATCAAGGTGCATATTATTCATATCTTATTTTACCTTCATCTTTAAGATGTCCTTTAGGAGGTTTGAAGATGTTCTCTCTGTTTCTCTACTGACTGATATGATGTCATGTTTGTGATCATAACGGCGTTGCTAGGAGATCCTGTCCAAGATGAGTGACGTCATCAAGGAGATTGACAGCATGGTGACGTGTCAGCTGCACTCAGAGCTGCTGGAGTGGAAGCGCAGGCAGCAGGTGTCCCTCATCGGGGGTCCACTCCTCACCGGCCTGGACCTGCTGCAGAACTGGTACTGGAACTCACACCCACACACACACACACACACACACACACACACACACACACACACACACACACACACACACATACACACACACACACACTTACTACCCCCTATGCACCAACACAACAAACCTAGTTCTGGTTCTGGTTTGCATTTCCATGGGAGAGAGGGGAGAGAGACACGTCATTAGTGTCACTGTGACTGTACACTGTACTGTGCTTTTCCAGCCACAGCCCAACGTCAAGCACAGTCATGTATTGTAGGTATGAGGCATTATAAAACGGTCCCACCCCAGGTGTGTGAAACACAAGAAAAAACCCAGCAAATTGTTTCTGTCTGAAACAATCTAAATATATGAAATGTCTGTCCTGTTCAGAGTTCACCTGGACTCGGCATAACCCCCCCCCCCCCCCCACCTTCCCTGTTCTAACACTAGCACTAACTTGCGTGTTTGTACGTCTTGGCATTATTAATATTACTTAGCATTGTTTAGCATATAGTATGTTCTTAGATGTTGGTAATGCACTCAAAATGGCACTTCTGCTCTTATCCCAACTATTTATGCAGGCAACCCAGCAATTATGAAACTCGTTCTATTAGCCTCGTAACTATGAATGCTATTCCTATCTTTATGTACCTCTTTCAACAAATGTACTCTTTGTAAGTTGGATAAAAGCGTCTGTCAAATGCCCTAAATGTTGGTTGGAGTGTTAGTGCCGCTCTGGAACCAGTTTTCCTGCGCCAGAGCGGGTTCTTTTGCTGTCGAAACACAAAGAACTGGTTGGAGATTAGTCACCGGCTCCGAACAGGCGCTTAAAATGCCTTGATGGAAAGAGGATACACCCTGTCAACCCATCCATCCATTATCCATCTATCCATCAATACATCCATTATCCATCAATCCATCCATCCATTATCCATCAATCCATCCATCCATTATCCATCTATCCATCCATTATCCATCTATTGTAGTGAGTTGGAGAGTTAAAGGCTGATGAGACCAGTACTTAGTGCTGATGAGACAGTCTTATATAGCATGTCTGTTCTAAATATAACATGTGCTCATATCAAAACATGGCCTTAAATGACCGCTCCTTATTTACCAGAATTGCTCCGGCCGCGTGTGTGTGTGTGTGTGTATGTATGTGTGTGTGCGTGTGTGTGTGTGCGTGTGTGCGTGTGTGTGTGTGTGTGTGTGCATGTATGTTATATAGAAATAGTAATTCTACTATACTTTCCGCTATTCATCCATCCATTGACCCATTCAACTATATATCTTATAATTCTGCATCCAATCATCCATGATTCATCCATTTGGACCCATTTTGCCCTTTTCTCCTTTCTGTTTTGTCCTTACCTCTCAATCTCATGAGATATTTCCTCCTCATTATGTTAAAGGTACTCTATGTAAGTATCAGAAGTGCATTCTGAGCTCTGTGGGTTGAGACATTAACAATCAGAAACTAATGTTAGTTCTAATCATAATAAAGCCTTGTACACATTTAAAAAAGCTATGAAATATATATATATTTTTAATTATCCACGCTTACATGTCACTTTGTTCCTTTTCCCGCGAAATCCGACCTGACTCAATATAAGAGAAATCAGCCCAAAACTGTTCTATGCAACAGAGAGACTCGGGGAAGCTCTCACAAACTGGCAAATTAATAGTGTTTTGTGCTGTAAAATCCAACATGTAGTTCCCTAAACGAATTCATGATTCTTACATACATAACTATGCTAACCCCTTCCTATCTTTCAGGTTCACTGTGACCGCCCAGAGTCTGTTCCAGATCAAGCGTCAGCTGGACAAGCTGGGGGAGCTGGTGGTCAAGGTGACGTACGAGGGAGACCCCATCCCCCTCCAGACGCCCCACATGAAGGAGGCGGTCAGGTGCCTGGTCTACCTAGTCATCAAGAGGTGAGACCGGAACAAAACGTACAGGAATAATACAACCTAGAGAATCAGGAGGCACAAGAAAGAGCATTCATTAATGCATAATGGGTAATTAATAATCCAATAAAACCCCAACATGGGTTTACATGTGTAAAAGATAAAAACAAGAAATAGAAAAACTGCGATGATGCAAATATATAATTGAGACAAATAAATAACTCAAATACTAAATGTCAGTAAAAAGGTGGAATGAGAATTGAGAAGAAAAAGATAGCATCTTATAAAAGCTATAAGAATAAGATGATAATGTTAGCTGCTGCTATTTGTCTAAATGGAATTGAAAAGTTTGTGGGTGTGTGTGTGTGTGTGTATGTGTGTGGTATGTGTGTGGTGTATGTGTGTGTTTGTGTGTGTGTTGATGTGTGTGTGTGTGTTGTGTGTGTGTGTGTGTGGTGTGTGTGTGTGTGTGTATGTGTTTGTGTTTGTGTGTGTGTGTGTGTGTGTGTGTGTGTGTTGTATGTGTGTGTGTGTGTGTGTTGTATGTGTATGTGTATGTGTAGTAGTAGTTAGTAGTAGTAGTAACAGTAGTAGTAGTAGTAGTAGTAGTAGTAGTAGTAGTAGTAGTAGTAGTAGTAGTAGTAGTAGTAACAGTAGTAGTATCATATTGCATGCACATTCATTCATTCTCTAGTAGGCCTATGCTAGTTTTGTGAATCCCCACCATATATCTCATATCATCAATCTGTATGATAACAGATAGAGTGCATAACAAGTGATGGGTTGGTACCTGCACACTGTTTCTGATGATGGTCACCCGGTTGTCCATGGTCCTCTGCTTCTCCAGGGTCACTGAGTTCTGCATGGACTTCTCCAAGGGACCCTGTTCATCAACACCCGCCCGTTAGCTCTTCCCCTGCCGTTCCCTTGACACACTTTTCTTGTCTTGGATAGAAATCTATTGAGATTCTAAGCCAATTAGCAACTAACAATATAACATTAATGCAGCATGTATAGCAATGTAATGTTTAGAATTTTGCAAATTAAGCGTAACTTAAAATTTGTATTAGATATGTGAATATGGCCCCTAACAATAGCACATATTTTCAAGTCTTCAGAACAGTGGAATACAGTTACATTCCAACTTGGGAAACATTGTAAAAATGTCTATCTGTGTTTCTCTGCTACGGTGGTGTAAACAATGGGTTAAGGACTGAGTATGGACAGTTGCCAACTGTCAACTTACTTTCTCCACTCAGGGGCCATCTTGAATTCTGAATGACACTGTGGACATTCCTGGGGATTCCGGAATCTTTGTAACTCTGTAGCTCTATAACAGTTACCAATACTGAGAAGTGAATCTGCAGTATTGTTTTTGCCAGACCATCATGCCAACATCGGCCAATGGCTGTGTGCCGAAATGCACGTAATTCTGACAAAAGTTACAAAGCCTTGAGCGTGGGTGTGTAAAATAAGAAGACTCATACTCATCTCATACTCAAATGCATGGTACTTTTTTTAACTACCGAAACACAACGGAAAGTTTGGCTGACTACCGCCTTGCTAACTTATATAACAAAATAACGTTCGTAAACGCAATCTGACAAAACAGGTTTTTATGACTTCAAGATGGCCGCCATGTGAAGAAGGTAAACAGGACAGGTTGGTATTGTTGCCAATGGGGTTGGGGGGGGAAGGGGGGGTGAGCGGGTGAGGGGGCGGTGGGGGAGTTTATAGGAACAGTGTGGGGTGGAAGGGGATTTCCGCGGGAGAGACAGGTGAGTCAGAGACGACGGCTGGCGACCTGCTGCTGCATGCATGCGGTGGACAGGATGTGCCTCTCCTCTCGCAGGCAGGTGGAGATCACACGTGCGATCAGCAACGGATTGGCGTTGTATTTAATCTGTGTGACAAGCATGGACACGCACGCACACACACACACACACACACACACACACACACACACACAGAACAGAACAGAAATATGCTGATTGTCATAGGCTGAGTAGCAGAGATGAAACACGAAACAGAGTTTGTGTTTGTGTGTGTGTGTGTGTGTGTGTGTGTGTGTGTGTGTGTGTGTGTGTGTGTGTGTTTGTCCGCAAAGAGGAACAGGAAGCCATGTGCGCTGCCTTGAGCTGGCCACAGGGTCTCATCCACACACACACACACACACACACACACACACACACACCTAGAAAGCTGATAACATGAGAACAGAAACACACATACACGCCCTCATGAACAAATACATGTTTCCACACACACATACACGCCCATAATAACAAGAACACAGATAAAATGATGAAAACACATTCAAACACACACACACGCACACACACATATAATGACAAAAAGAAAAAACACACTTACACCAACACACAAACACCAACACATAATACCAAATTCACACACACACACACCCAGCCACATACACACACCCACCCACCCACACACACACACTCCCACCCACACACACATACACACACACCCCATTTTATCAAACAGGATTGAAGTGAAGGCTGCCAGTAAGGCCGTCCGTCGCAAGGAGGAAGTAGCTTTGGGCTGCGTCTAACCTGACCTAACCATTCTTTGCTCACACACTCCTACTGTTTACTGGAATTACCCTCCTCCTCCTCACCACACACACATACACACACACTGAAATGGCAATGACATAGACCCACAACATACATCTTTGCTTTCTGTCGCACAAACAACAGAGCGTCGTGAGAAGAGGAGGCAGTGTGTGTGTGTCCACCCAGCGGCCCGGGCCACTGTTCAGACCCCAACAATAACACACTTCAAATCACCATATCCACATTTGGGGGCGAAGGGCGGGATCGTCAATTATCTCTCTACATCAGACTTGACAAAAAGGTAGTGTCATAAGCTATTATTTTATTATTAATAAACTATTTCGACATTTAGCCGATGCTTTGATCCAAATGTGTATACAATACATACATGCATACCGTACATACATACATACATACATACGTACATACATACATACATACATACATACCGTACATACCGTACATACATACATATATACATACGTACGTACATACATACATACATACATACCGTACATACCGTACATACATACATATACATACACACACAAACAGACACACACACACACACACACACACACACACACACACACATAAAAACACATACACACACATACACACACATACATACATACAATGATGACCTCTCTCTCTTTAGAACGGGATGTCATTGTCTTGTCATTCTTTTGGTTTGTGGCCAACAACTGTTATGATGTTATGATGTGGATACCAGAATTACCAGTGATGTAACCTTCTCTCTTCTATTCACAAAGTATCTTATGGCTAAAAGTAGCTCCCAACCAGGTGATTTATGAGAAACCTTTTTTTATGAGAAAACCAGGTCCAAAAATCTGTGAAACGTTAGGGGTAGTCAAAAGGACACGCCTTAATCGTGAGACTATTATGATTATCGTAGAGCTATAGCCACCAACAAATAGAAGCTACCCAATAACATGGCAGAGATCGAGATTATGACAACTTTACGTTACTTGGCCACAGGGAAAATTCGGCTGTGCAGCGCAGACAAACTGGGAAGACCTCATCATCTGTCAGTAGAATATCACATCAATACAATAAAATACCATAAATGCAGCTATAAGGAAACAAAGCCCACTTCATGGCCATAGCTGGCCATAGCTGAACTTGACAAGTCAGTAGCCTATAAACATTAGGCTTCATTTTTATTTTTAAATCTTTATTTGAATATGCCAATATGATGAACTCCTTATACAGTGTTTCTCTGATTAGATTGCTGACAGAGACCCATCCCTGATCAGCCAATGAGTATGTAGAGGACGTAGGCTTCTTCACGAAACATGATGTCATCCAGAGCAATGGGGTCAACCCCGCCCCGTTCTCTCAGTTCTCCCTATTCCTGAGTCAAGCTTGGTCTCAGCAGCTTTGTGAGTATGTTTTAAGAGGAAACTCATAGCTAGAAACTGTTTTGTGAATACGGTCCCAGGACAGCTCAATTGAGTCGAGTTGAGTTGACTTATATAAAATAGAGTTGTCAAGATTTTAATTAATTTGATTTGATTTAAGTGCAGTTCAGTTCAGTTTTTTTTAACATCTTTATGTACTTTATGTACTTTATGTACATAATGTACAATGTACATTTTAATTTTATTTTACAGACTTTGTCAAAAAAGATTTTATACAAAATACCGAAACTGTCAAGTGTGAGGGCACTCAGTTGACAGGAACAGGAAGCAGTGCTGCCGATCTCACAGAAGTAGCATCTCTCTCTCTCTCTCTCTCTCTCTCTGTCTGTCTGTCTCTGTCTCTCTGTGCAGAACTCTCACACACATACACACACACACATTCTCTGTGGCTCTGGTAAATATATACAGATACATGTATGGAGCTTAAAACAGTGTTTCCTGTTCCTGTTTTGGGTGACAGACAGGCCCACACAGTCTTGTTGAAGTTTCCATCACAACCACATCGACAGAGACATGTATGTATACTGTACTGTACTGTACTGTATTGTAGTGCACTATACTGTACTTTACTATACCTTACTGTAGTATACTGTAGTGTAGTGTAGTGTACTGTATTGTAGTGCACTATACTGTACTGTACTGTACTGTAGTATACTGTAGTGTAGTGTAGTGTACTGCACTGTAGTGTACTGTACTGTAGTATACTGTAGTGTAGTGTAGTGTAGTGTACTGTAGTGTACTGTAGTGTACTGTAGTGTAGTGTAGTGTACTGTAGTGTAGTGTACTGTAGTGTAGTGTAGTGTAGACTGTAGTGTACTGTACTGTAGTGTACTGTAGTGTAGTGTAGTGTAGTGTAGTGTAGACTGTAGTGTACTGTAGTGTAGTGTAGTGTAGTGTAGTGTACTGTAGTGTACTGTAGTGTACTGTACTGTAGTGTACTGTAGTGTAGTGTAGTGTAGTGTACTGTACTGTAGTGTAGTGTACTGTAGTGTACTGTAGTGTAGTGTACTGTAGTGTAGTGTAGTGTACTGTACTGTACTGTAGTGTACTGTAGTGTAGTGTAGTGTAGTGTACTGTAGTGTACTGTAGTGTAGTGTAGTGTACTGTACTGTAGTGTACTGTAGTGTAGTGTACTGTACTGTAGTGTAGTGTAGTGTACTGTACTGTAGGGCTTGCACAGAAAAGTCGACTAATCGACGCGTTGATCACTACCACAAGTCGACGCCTACCGGGAGACGTCGACGCATCGTTGACCACGTGATTTCACACTTTAAGAATATTTTAATAATTATTATTATTTAATTTTTTTTACACTTTAAGATATTTGGCGGGACTTGGCGCAAATGTGGTGGCCGGTGGGGGGGAAATTAAGGGGTGCCCAATATGTCGATCGCGATCAACCGGTCGATCGCAAAGGAAGTCCGGGTAGATCAAGACACCACCTAACCCTAACTGCTCCTGACGTGTTGGTTGTTACCTTGCATGGTTGACACCGCCGTCGGCGTATGAATGGGTGAATGTGAGGCAACTGTAAAGCGCTTTGGATAAAAGCACTATATAAATGCAATCCATTTACATTATAATATCACAATATTATACATTATAACATGCCATATAGTATATTATATTCGATTATGCAGTATATTGTAATCCTTGATATTATACATTAGAATATGTTATAGAATATATTACAATCCATGATAAAGTATTATAATATCATGATATTATACATTACAATATGAGAAATAATATCTAAATTATATAGTAGACATTATCATACATGACATTGTACAATATATTATGCCATATAGTATAATAGCAAAGATAAGAATATAAAATAAAACACATAGCACATGAATATAAATACATCAATTGACAGGAGAGGAGGAGAAAGAGAGGAGGGATGAAAGAAGAAGAGAAGAAAATAAAATACAAGATAGGAGAACGAGGGGAGAAGAAGCAGCCAGGGGAAGGAGAAAGGAGAAAGGAGAGGAGGAGACATCAAGTCAGTGGACGGCAGGGGGGACAGATCGACGACCACAGTATAGATCAGCCTCACCAGTCCTGAGCCTCGATCCACTCGGCGAGGCCCTGGCGCACATCCATGGGGAAGTTGTCGTTGTACAGGTGGTCCACGTATTCCAGCAGGCCCACCTCCAGCTGCTGGATCTCTCTCCACTGACTCATGGTGCTGCTTCAGATAAGATGAGATAAGATAAGATAGAACTTTATTCATCCAGAAGGAAATTCATATGCCATATGTGTATGCACAAGAATTTCCTTCGGGATTAATAAAGTTCTATTCTATTCTATTCTATTCAGGTTGCATAGCAATAGAATAAAACAAGAGAGAAATAAACAGTAGAATAATAGGCCTACAAATAAAATAACAAGATTTACAAATGTAGGCCTACCTTAAGTCTAAATCCGAGGAGAAGTATACAAATATAGGTAAAATAAGATATTCCGTCCGCAAAAACAAAAATGGAAGTGTAATAAAAGGTTAATAATAATAATGGTAAGAGGAAGTATTGCACATGATTAAAAAGAATATTAAGAATATTCCACATAATGATGTGCATTCAATGTGCTTCACCCAATAATAAATAAATATACAATACGATCGATCCCAATCTATCTTTTTAAAAAGCGCAAAACATAATCATTACCCGCAAAAAGGAGCCAATAGTTACCTTATGATCTAACATAAATGCATATTGTCTGCTCTTACCTTATGCTTGTTCCCCTTGTATTTCCTTCTGACTTTCGTTTTTAACGTGCTCGACTTCCGAGCGACACGTTTATATTCAGAAGCCATTAAACACGCCTCCTCCGAGACGGATTAACTATTAAAGGTACTCCACATGGAAGTAAACTCCGTGGCTTGAGACAGTAACAATCAGAAACTATTGTTAGTTCTAATCATAATTAAACCTTGTACACATTTTAAAAAGCTATGAAATATATTTATTTTTTAATTATCCACGCTTACATGTCACTTCGTTCCTTTTTACCGCAAAATCCGACCCGACTCAAATATAAGGAGAATCACCCAGAAGCTGTTCTACGCAACAGAGAGAGTCAGGGAAGCTCTCGTGTTTTAACTTCAACCACAAGCTGCTCATTAACTGGCAATTTAAAGCGATTTGTGCTGTAGAATCCAACATGTAGTCCCTGAACGCATTCATTATTCTTACATACAGGACCTTGAACAGGACGACACGACTACAATAGTACTGTAGTACTGTAGTATATAATAGTACTGTACTAACTACAGTATAACTAGGCCTAATGGAAGGCCTATTCGTTACTATGATTTAATTGTTTCAACATTGTTGGAATACAGAAATGTATGGTTGTAGCTATTAATCTACAGGCCCTATATTAATCTATCTATCTATCTATATATCTATCTATCCGTAGGCTATCACTTAATAATAATAATAATAATAATAATACTTTAATGAAGAGATTTGATGAATGATGATAAGATTTTGCTCCAGAGACCCACCCCAGAGTGGGTCAGGGGTCAGGTTGTTGGCAGAGGGGAGGGTTGACACTCCTTATGGATGTTCCAAGTTATTTCAAATTATGAGTGTACATTTGACAAGAATTGTGTGGCAGAAGATCTGAGACCCAGGGAGAAGAGGGCGGAGGACCTTACACAGATACGGCAAAGACTCTCCCTATTGCGTTCGTTTCTCCCCCCTTACTTTGACGGGTCTGTTTTAACTGCTGTTACATTAACACAAAAATCATTAATCATCACCAAATTTTATTTAACACCTTTTTAAGCTGTAAACAATGCCTCAAACTAGTGGTTAACATGAATAACTGCAGTAAATATACAAAGAATAGACACTGAAAATGTATTCCAAAATTTACATTTATTGTAAAAAGAGAGAAAAGAGAGACCAAATTCACAGAACATCAGAACATCAACATGAATTCAACTCTGTGTGTGTGTGTGTGTGTGTGTTCACGCACAGGAGTGGCATTGTACAATCCCCTGTACAAGCCCCTGTCCTTGTTGGGGGGGAGCGGCTGGGACAGCGGCTGGGGCTTACAGACTCCTCACCAGACTGACAGAGGCTGGTGTGCGGGGAAGGTGCTGCTGGCGCCATTGAACTAGAGGAGTCACTAGAGCTTTCCCAAGCTCTGCCAGGAAGTCTCCTCTTGAAACATTTCCCCCGATTCCAGGCTGGGTCAATCGCCGTCCACACAACATATGCGTTATTGTTTAGTCTGAAATGTGTGGTTCACGTGGGGGAGTGTGTGTGGGAGGGAGGGGGGTCGTGGTTGTGGATGTGTGGGTGTGTATGGGGATGTTTTCTATCTGATGGATGAACATAATCTAGTGTTAACCATTCATTTCCTATGGCGGTCATTTTTGACCGGGAACACCACAGGTGCACCACAAGTTGACTAAAGCACTCAAAATTCTAAATGATTGCCACAGCCCATATAGAACCACAGACAGCAATTATTTTATCAGTTTTAACACTGAAACTATGCGTCAGATTTCATCTTCATATCCAATTTTGAATCCTTATCCAACCAGGGTTTACATTAACATTGAGGGGACAGCATTCCCCCATTGTTGCTTTAACGCTTTAAATGATCATACGACGCCTCCTCGCTGCTTTGTCGCCTCCATGCTGCTTTTTGTTTTGATGACGCATGCGGAAGTGCGACACTGGTGGCTGGTGTTGCCAGATTGGGTGTTTTTTCCGCTACATATTAAGGCCTGTTTACGGTGTGTTTTAGCGGGGTTTTCTCTATAGAAATCTGGCACCCTATTGAACGAAGTTAAACTGAGAGAGCGTGACGTTCACAGACACCAGAATGAACGCCGTTTCACCTAGTACCGTTCATCAGCCAAGAATACAGTAACGTTCACTTCACGTTCAGTTCACGTTCGCCCAAAATATGAACGAGTTCACGAACTATCGTTCAATGAACGCGTTCAGGCACAACACTGGTACTGTATATGTTCAAATGCCTACTGTGGAGGGTATCATGAGGCCTTGGGGCAATCAAATGTAAAACACAATATTTATGATTGATTAAAGTTGTAAATCTGATTTGACCCGAACACCACAGGAGGGTTAAAGGAAAATTACAAAGCCTGAAGAGAAATGGGATGGTTTTCAGGAAGGGCTTTCCGTTTATTTATTGATTGTTTATTATTCTATTGCTATGCAACCTTAGGCACAAGAATTTACTTTCGGATTCATTATTCATCATTATTTATCTTATCTTATCTTAACAGTATGGGCATTCTTTTCTTTATTCATTTATTTTTATTTAGTAATTGTACTATAGTAATTGTACTATTTAGTCTTTTTTTTAGGGCTCATAACACCATTATGAATAAAACACTGTCGAATGCTGCAGAGATGCCCTGGTGATTGTTTTATTGATTACTGTATTATATTATTCTGAACTAGGGGCGCTGTTGTGCTGTCCTCCGCTGCGGTAGGTGGCGCTGTGGGCTCCTCCGGGTCACACGGGACAACCAACCACATACACAGACCATCAGCGACAGAAGAAGAAGAAGAACAAACATGGTGGCCCATGCTGGTCCACGCGTGGTCCAGAGAGGTGGCAGCAAAATACACTTTAGACGACCCGTGGTCACTCAAGACTCACGGTACGTGTCAGTGTTATTACGACGGGTTCAACTATGACATACTTTCGCTGTGAATTGGTAATTGGCTTTGTGTACGCGGTGGTTTAGTGATGTGCCCAAAGGCCTTCCATTTTCGCATGTGTGTGCATCTCAACCGGCTCTTTTGATGCTATCTTATATTATTTAGATGTAGTCATTCCCCAACCCAGACGCTGTTATCGACAGCAGCATACAGTGAATTGGTGAAAGGTCACAAACCCAGTAGGCCTACCCTGCCTCATAAGTTGCCTGGGAGTCGGACCCCCCCCCTACCATTAGACTAGACTAGATCTTAACCAATGCGACAGGCGACCCCAGATACTTGTCATCCAGGAGCTGGACAAGTGGTAATAATCAAGAATCAACAATTCAATAATTTCCTCCACACACACACACACACACACACAGACACAACTAGTCTGTCTGTGTGACTCCATAGAGACTTGTGTTTATATATATATGATCTCAGGAGGCTTAAATTAGGCTGGCTTACAAGTAGATTGTGGACATTGGCTTTCGAACCAGAAACCTTTTGCCTGGTAGTGGAACACCCTCACACTCAGTCTCCTTCATATTTACTGTTATTATTTTTTTGTGTGCGCAAACTCCAGGTGTTGGGTGTCTGGGTTTCCCCTCACTGCCCAGGTCCGCCTAACTGGGCATCTTGCTTGAACCCGTAACCCACCACCACCACCGCAGCACAGTGAATTGTATACGTTTCCCCCCCAGGTTCCTCATCTGTGCATCAGGTGAGTGCATCAAGGTGTTCAGCACATCCACAGAGGAATGCATCCATCACCTTCAGGGACACACGGACCTTGTCACAGGGCTCGCCCTCAACCCCTCCAACCACCTCCAGGTAATTTGTCAACATTAAACGTATTGCAACATCACGGGAAAGAGGTGCTAATGGAAAATAATCTCTATCTCCATCTCCCTCCCTGCGTTTCTCTGCAGCCAATCAGGGAAGAGATGTCCTGATTGGTCAGAGATGACCTGGGAGCGGTCTACAATATGAAGTGTGCGCAGCATCCGCACAACTGAGGACCCCGACCTGCAAGTTGCACTTTAGTACTGAGGTCTCCTTGAGGGGGGGAGGGGTCGGGTCGGGGGGGGGGGGGGGGAGACGACGACCGAGCTCCACCTAGTGGCGGTCAGGAGAACTGCAGCAGCTTCTGCAGCGTCGTTGTGCTGAGCGGCAGGCTCTCCTCCGGCCTGCTGTCGGGCACCATGTTGCCGCTGCGGTCGGCGCCGAGCCGCACGCCGGGCCGCCGCTCCCGCAGCAGCCGCAGCCCCGCCAGCGTCACGTTGCGGCAGAAGTCCACGCGCACCTCCTCGAGCAGCGCGCCGCCGTCGTGCGCCGCCACGCCGCGCAGCGTCGCGTCCGTGATGCGCACGCAGTCCTCCAGGCACAGCCGCCGCAGCGCGCCGCAGCGCCGCAGCACCGCCGTCACGTCGCCGTCGGTGATGTGCGCGCAGCCGGACAGCGTCAGGGAGCGCAGGTTGGGGCACCTGCGGCAGAGCGGGTGGGAGGGGAGGGAGGGAGAGGGGGGGGGAGCATCAGGTGAGTCATGGGTTGAACGAACGTGTGTCGTATTCACCGCGACAACGTGCTAGGTGGCCTGCCTGTCACAGACCCAGAGATTAAGTGTGTGTTTGGAGAGGAACCTGAGCTAGTTTACAGATTACAAATATAACTGTAAGTGTCTAAGTAACTAAGTTGCTACTGAATGCTAGGTGGCCTGCCTGTCACAGACCCAGAGATTAAGTGTGTGTTTGGAGAGGAACCTGAGCTGTGTGTGTGTGTGTGTGTGTGTGTGTGTGTCTGTGTGTATGTGTCATGCACACGCTATACTTTGCACAGAGTCGGATAGCAGATGCATTGTGGCCCGTTGCCGTACGCCCGCCACAAGTCACATTGTGTGCGAGTGCGACACCCGTTAAGGGGCCGTAATTTGACCTTCTTTCAACTGTGCGGGCAGGCGGGGCAACAGGTCGGAGTGTGCCTTGCAAACGTAGGCATCACATTTGTAGCATGTAAGTCTTGTTTTATTGTCTCTAGGGGCACAGAGCTCGCATCTCTTCCTTCTCTGCCCCTGTCCTTGTTGGGGGGGAGCGGCTGGGACAGCGGCTGGGGCTTGCAGACTCCTCACCAGACTGGCAGAGGCTGGTGTGCGGGGAAGGTGCTGCTGGCGCCGTTGAACTAGAGGAGTCACTAAAGCTTTCCCAAGCTCTGCCAGGAAGTCTCCTCTTGAAACATTTCCCCCGATTCCAGGCTGGGTCGATCGCCGTCCACACCACATATGCGTTATTGTTTAGTCTGAAATGTGTGGTTCACGTGGGGGAGTGTGTGTGGGGGTGTGGTTGTGGATGTGTGGGTGTGTATGGGGATGTTTTCTATCTGATGGATGAACATAATCTAGTGTTAACCATTCATTTCCTATGGCGGTCATTTTTGACCGGGAACACCACAGGTGCACCACAAGTTGACTAAACCACTCAAAATTCAAATTATTGCCACAGCCCATATAGAACCACAGACAGCAATTATTTTATCAGTTTTAACACTGAAACTATGCGTCAGATTTCATCTTCATATCCAATTTTGAATCCTTATCCAACCAGGGTTTACATTAACATTGAGGGGACAGCATTTCCCCATTGTTGCTTTAACGCTTTAAATGATCATACGACGCCTCCTTGCTGCTTTGTCGCCTCCTTGCTGCTTTTTGTTTTGATGACGCATGCGGCAGTGCGACACTGGTGGCTGGTGTTGCCAGATTGGGTGTTTTTTCCGCTACATATTAAGGCCTTACATATGTTCTTAACCAATGCGACAGGTGAGCCCATGTACATTTCATCCAGGAGCTGGACAAGTGGTAATAATCAAGAATCAACAATTCAATAATTTCCTCCACACACACACACACACACACACAGACACAACTAGTCTGTCTGTGTGACTCCATAGAGACTTGTGTTTATATATATATGATCTCAGGAGGCTTAAATTAGGCTGGCTTACAAGTAGATTGTGGACATTGGCTTTCGAACCAGAAACCTTTTGCCTGGTAGTGGAACACCCTCACACTCAGTCTCCTTCATATTTACTGTTATTATTTTTTTGTGTGCGCAAACTCCAGGTGTTGGGTGTCTGGGTTTCCCCTCACTGCCCAGGTCCGCCTAACTGGGCATCTTGCTTGAACCCGTAACCCACCACCACCACCGCAGCACAGTGAATTGTATACGTTTCCCCCCCAGGTTCCTCATCTGTGCATCAGGTGAGTGCATCAAGGTGTTCAGCACATCCACAGAGGAATGCATCCATCACCTTCAGGGACACACGGACCTTGTCACAGGGCTCGCCCTCAACCCCTCCAACCACCTCCAGGTAATTTGTCAACATTAAACGTATTGCAACATCACGGGAAAGAGGTGCAAGAGAAAATTTTGGTCTGCTTGGGACTTTGAGAGACTTTGAGATATGTCAGTCCACTGCCATAAAGAGCATGGCAAATGTGTGTGCTTGGTTTAACTCTTGAGACGGAGACCTGAGTAAACATTTCATACACCCCCTCCTACACAGTGAGACAGTCATCAAATGAACAACGACAAAGTCCCTACTCACATTTGCCTTTGTGGATCAATTTGAATCCGTTCCGTTTCAAGTGTATGTGCTTAGCAGTAGTCCTTAAATGCCATGGAATGCTTGGATTACAGAACATTGACACTAAGTTTAAGATACAAATATAATGTAATGGGTCATTAACTAGGGATTGGTGTACTGAAATGTCTAAATGCAATCGGCTATGCTTCATCACTGTGATGTGATGTTCCTTGCAGGTGTACTCGTGTTCCGACGATGGAACCGTCAGGCTGTGGGACTTCACAGACGGCGTCCTAATAAGGGTATCGTTACTGCGGCTCAAATCTCCCTTTATCTAAGCATTCATCCCTGGTGGGCTTACCGGACTGTTTGTAGTTCGCTCTACTAGTAACCAGCACCAGTTTGTCTTCTTGTAATTCCCTTTTGTAATTCCCTTTTGTATTGTAGCGTATAGTGTAAAAACAATGTAATTGCCATGTTTTTAAATTGATTAGCAAAAGATTTATTCTGCTCACAATGCATGTATGGTACTTGACTGTAGTAAGTGTAGACTACAATGAGAATTTATAGTAAGAACACGATAATGTAACCTACCCGTGTTTTCAGGAGTTGCAACATTGGCTAAATATTGCTTTAACTTTTCTGTATCCAGGAAAAAGGATATTTGAGGATATTTCAGTCGAATCGTCAAACCCACGGCTGTTACAGTCTTGTGTCTCATGCTGTTTTTCCCAGACCTACGACGTCGGGAGTCGCATCTCGTCTGTCCACGTTTCTGCAAAGTTCCCAGGCATCGTTTTCCTCGTGGTCCCAGTAAAGTATAAGAAGCCGGGTAGGTTTCACCTGCACACATCTGCAGTCTGAGTGTTTCTCATGTTGTTTTCTTGTTGTCTCTCAATACATGTTATCCAGGAAATACACAAACAAGAGCATGCATGTACAGTTCACAACCACTCGTTGAGAAATGACAAAAGTTCTGAACAATGATCCAAAGATATAGTCACTCTTAGCAGACACGTTTATCCAAAACGACTTGCAATGAATTTTAGTCTCTATTAGGAGCAGGTAGGGGTCCTTCCCCAGGATGCCTACAGGTTCTTAGGGTGCAGACATTGGGCAGCAGTAGCTCAGGAGGTTAGAGCAGTTGTCTGGCAAATGGGAAGGTTGCTGGTTTGAACCCCGGGCTCCGCCTAGCTAAGTGTCGAGGTGTCCCTGAGCAAGACATCACCTAACCTTAACTGCTCCTAACGTGTTGGTTCTTACCTTGCATGGTTGGCACCACCATCGGTGTATGAATGGGTGAATGTTGAGGTGTAAAGCACTTTGGATAAAAGCACTATATAACATGCAATCCATTTACCATTTACATTGCAACGCTTGAACCCATGTGTCCAAGAACCCCTCACTGCCATGCAGTGAAAGTAATGCAGTGTTGCCACAACTGAAGTCCTCAGCCCAATTCTTTGGAACTACGTCTCGCTACCGTATGAGTTGACCCACTGCAGATGGATAGTTTGTGAGGTGTGTGAGGCCTTGTTGTGTAACGGGCTGTGTCTCCCCCTGCAGGGAGGCTGGGGCTGGTGTCTCTGAAGCTCCCTGCCAGTGTGGAGCAGCTCGTGGAGGCCAAGGAGTTCTCCACCGTGATCAAGAACGTCAGCCCCGACCCCAAGTGCATCGCCTTCGGCCAGGGGGTATGTCCACACACACACACACACACACACCACACACACACACCACACACACACACCACACACACACACACACACACACACAGACACACACACAGACACACAACACACACACACACAGACAACCGGAGCACCATGAGAGGTAGAACCAGTTTCTGGTGTATGGAAGATCCCTCAGAATGCCTCATAGAAGAAAGTGGAGATGGGTTATAAGTCCTTACGCAGTTTTAAGTCCCATTTTACATGTAGTTGTACGTGTGCTTAGAAGACTGCCTTTTCATCCAAAGCCGACTCAGAAATAGAGACTGAGAATGAGCAAAGCATACAAACTGAATTGGAATAACGACTACACAAAAATCTCACTTCTAAAAGTGCTGCCCTAACAGAGTAAACATGATATTGACTGTATCTGCAGTGGGCTCGTTTCTCACTTCCGTCAAATAAGAACGGGGCTTTTGTAGAGAAGACAACTTGTACCCTAAAGCTTGTATGTAAAAAAAATAATAATAATAACAAAGTAGTGAAGGAAGGAATATCTGGTGTGTTTAGGCCACTGTGGTGTCTGTGGGTTATGGTGCTGTGGACTCCCCAGTCCAAAGGGTTCTGTGGTTGAACCCCGATATTCACAGTAGTGTGCAATGAATGAGATGTCTGCATTCTTCACCGCAGGCTGCTTTAGTTGAACATGTGCTATTCAAGCACATGACTCAAGCCCTTTGCGTCACTCTTGACAGTGCTCCTACTTTTTTTTTTGTGTGTCCTGCTCACTGTGGCTCGGTGTTCTGTGTTTCACAGGGCGAGTACATCGCGTACGTCAGAGATAATCTGCTCCTCGTCTACTTCTTCAAGAAGGACAAATTCTACACGTGAGTGCAACCCTAACCCTACTACCACACGCTTAAACTGTTGACGGGAATGTTGCCCGCAGATGCGTATTACGATACAGCCACACATTTGTTATTGGATTTGATATTTGATCGATTATTACATATTGGGTTTCTTTTTATGGTCACATTGCCTGCCTGGGATTTAATAAATAATAAACATTTGATCATAATTGATGAAAGTTCACTGATCAATCAATCAATCACCAATAATGGGTCATCGTTTGTTTGGTAGTGTACAGATCCAAGCATGGAGATATTTAGTTATAAATTATACTGTACATCCGATCCTGCTGCTGTAATCCATATTTGGTGTAGAAAGACAGTCAATTCCATTTCTATCGATGTGCTTTAATGTTTACGCTGCACCTAATGATATGATAATGATATGATTTTGTGTCCTACCTACATTCATTGAGTCTCACTCACTCTCACTCACTCACTGTGTCCAACAGGTTTGCTCTGGCCACCGCTGATACAAAGGCAGTCAGAAACTCCTTTAGGTGTGTCGCCTGTCACCCTAAAGAAGACTGCATTGCTACCGGACACGGTGACGGAAAGATTCGCTTATGGTGAGTAGGGGGCTGCTATAGCTATGCCGGAAACATGCGCATATTAATATATTTTTCCTGCAGGCTTACTGACCAGTGATGTGCCTTTTTTAATGGCAACACTTATCTCGTGTTTGCTTTTGAATGAAGTAGTGTGGGCATCTGAGATATGAAGCATGCGTCGTAAATATGTTAGATCGCGTGCCGTTTTTGTAAAAAAAACCGAATTGAGATCTGTCCGCGGTCTGTGCAGGAGAAACTTCAACCGGGGGAAGGACTACACGTTCACTACAGTCCACTGGCACCACAGCGGGGTCAACGCACTCTGCTTCACCCCAGAAGGTACACACAACACAACACACACACTACTCTGGCCACAATCAGGAGGTACACACATACAATACAACACAACACACATACAACACACACTACTCTTGGCACAATCAGAACGTACACAACTTGTACCACACACCGCTAACATCTTCCTAATCTGTATGTATATCAGAATGAATAGTACATAAGTATAATACAATAAGTATATTATATTATTAATATAATAATTAATATGAATATAATGTACTGTTTTTATTAATTCTCTTTATTTTACTTTATACCAGCGTTGTTTGGGGTGTTGGTTTGTTTTAAAATGCTCGGCGGTGGTGTTTGTTTTGCTGTGCGTTGGCACCAGGTACCAACCTGCTGAGTGGGGGTGTGGAGTCGGTGCTGGTCCAGTGGCGCTACGGCCAGGAGGGCGAGAAAGACTTTGTGCCCCGTCTGGGGTCCGCCATCACAGAGATCACGGTGTCCCCTGACGGGTCGCTCTTCTGCACCTCCCACGCTGACAACAGTGAGGCACCATAGCGCAGATCAAGCGCACCTCAACATTCAGACATTCAAAACATTTTCTCTGCACCGCAAGCATTGACTCTTATGGTTGAACTAATATACTGATATTAATATTGCTAAAAATATTCACAGAAATATGAACGGTGATATTAATGGTGATGACATGAATTGAGAAAGAGGCTATACTACGGCTTGTGAACAGCTATTAAATCCCTACATTTGAAGAAGGGTTTTAATCAGGAAGTAAAGTAAATCAAGATTATTTTTTTGTACTGCTGTGAAAATGACTGGGTTTGATTTGCAGATGTGCAGTATTTTATGGTCATTCTGACAAGGCAAAGGCTGTCTGCCATGTACTACAAAAAAACCCTGCAATGACAATGTTGGGAAGGAAGCTACACTATATGGCCAAAAGTCAGTGGACACCTGACCATCACACCTATATGAGCTTGTTGGACATCCCATTCTAAAACCATGGGCATTAATATGGAGCTGAACCCCCCCTATTGCAGCTGCCACTCTTCTGGGAAGACTTTCCACAAGATTTTGGAGTGTGTCTGTGGGAATTTGTGCCCATTCAGCCAAAAGAGCATTTGTGAGGTCAGGCACTGATGTTGGATGAGAAGGCCTGGCTCGCAATCAGCGTGCCAATTCCTCCCAAATGTGTTCAATGGGGTTGAGGTCAGGGCTCTGTGCAGGCCAATCGAGTTCCTCCACACCAAACTCGTCTAACCATGTCTTTATGGAACTTGCTTTGTGCACAGGAGCACAGTCATGCTGGAACAGCAATGAACCTTTCCAAAACTGTTGCCACAAAGTTGGAAGCGCCCAATTCACTAAGATGTCTTCATATCTTGTAGCATTAAGCACACCCTTCACTGGAACTAAGGGGCCTAGCCCAAACCCTGAGAAACAACCCCAGACCATTATCCCTCCTCCACCAAACTTTACAGTCGGCACTATGCATTCCGGAAGGTAACGTTCTCCTGGCATCCCCCAAACCCAGATTCGTCCATCAGACTGCCAGATAGTGAAGCGTGATTCATCACTCCAAAGAACACGTTTCCACTGCTCCAGAGTCCAGTTGCGGCGTGCTTTACACCACTCCAACCAACGCTTGGCATTGTGCATGGTGATGTGAGGCTTGTGTGCAGCTGATCGGCCATGGAAACCCATTCCATGAAGCTCTTGACGCACAGTTCTTGTGCTGATGGTGCTTCCAGAGGCAGTTTGGTACTCTGTAGTGAGTGATATAGCAGATGATAGGCGCTTCAGCGCTCGCCAACCCCGCTCTGTGAGTTTGCGTGGTCTACCACTTCGTGGCCGAGCTTTTGTTGCTCCTAGGTGCTTCCACTTCACAATAATAGCACTTACAGTTGACGGGGGCACGTCTAGTAGGGCAGAAATTTCATGAACTGACTTGTGGAAAAGATGGCATCCTATGAGAGTGCCGTGTTCAAAGTCACTGAGCTCTTTACGAACCATTCTGCATTGTAAATGTTTGTCTGTGGAGATTTCATGGCTATGTGCTTGATTTTATGCACCTGTTAGCAATGGGTGTGGCTGAAACACCTGAACTCAATAATTAGTAGGTGTGTCCACTGACTTTTGGCCATATAGTGCAGCTATAGCCTATAGATTTAACTTAATATAATATATTATGTGCTGATACAGTCTTGGTGAGCATTGCATGGTGCCCTGCAGCTCTTAATGACCTCCCCTCGTCCCTCTCAACTCCCCTCAGAAATCACGGTCATCCAGTACTGCAGCAAGGTGTCTGCTGTCCTCCAGGGCCTGGTCCACGGTGAGCTCCTCTACACTTTTCTACATATATGAGCCATGCAAAAGGGTTCTCCTCAGGGCCAAAAAGACATAATTGTTAATTATGTTTACAACAATTGTTAATTGTTGTAAACATAATCTGTTGGGCCCTAGTCTCATCCATCAGACTTTTAGATGAATCTCTAAAGTCTGATGGTAACCGATCTCAATTCTGGCAATTCTTGCTGTGGTTGTAAGCAATTGTTGTCTTATTTGTCTGTTTTTGCGGGTTAGCTTTAGCATTTAGGATGAGGTTTACCTGAACGTTGTCCTGACTAGCTAAATTGTCCATTCTAGTTTAAAGTAAGTGAACCTGAATGGACTGTTTTGACTCTTAACTGGTTCCTTGGCTCCCCCCCTCAGGAGACAGTGTGAAGACGGAGCTGATGGTGGACCCCCGCACCAAGGCCCTGGTGCTGAACGGGAAGCCAGGGCACCTGCAGTTCTACTCACTGCAGCGAGACAAGCAGTTGTACAACGTAAGCACCACCGACTCGACCACCTCCTTTCCGCTCAAAACACCCACCAGTCATACTGAGTCTCGGTCCGCTGCTTGTTAGACCCACGCACGTTGGCCTGTAGATGGCAGCACACGCACACACACGTGTAGAAGTCTGGTCTCGTTGTTGTCTAGCAGTTGAAAATGCCTTGTGTAACTCTACTGGCTTGTCTGTACATTACATTCACTTAGTGGCGATCGTTTCCATTAATTTGATCTCTGAAAGGACCTCAACGTGTCGCTCTCTCTCGCTCTCCTTCTCTCTCCTTCTGTCTCTCTCTCTCTTTCTCTCTCTAGCTGGACATAGTGCAGCAGGAGTTCATCGAGCAGGCCGGCTTGGATCAGTTTGAGGTGGTGAAGGCGGCTCTGGACCCCCGGGGCGACTGGCTGGCCACCGTGGAGCAGAGGGGCGCTAAGGAGCTGGAGGTCAGCCTCAAGCTGTGGGCCTTTGACCAGCAGACACAGAGGTAGCCCCTCCCCCTCTGACACTGCCCTGCCGTATATACTATGTACTGTTTCTTAGTGTTGTCATGATACCAAAATTATGAGTTCGATACCGATACCTGCTTAAATATCTCGATACCGATACTGAAACGATACCACGGTAAAAACCTAAAACATCAGGAAAAGTAGTGGAATAATGGATGACAGAACATGGAACTTAAAATAATTTGCAGGAATTCAGGTTACTTAGATTGTAACAAACATATTTAGCTTTTGCAGCTACTTTTTGGTAAGTGAACTAAGTTAACAGGAATGTGACCTGTTTAAACTTACAAATAATAATAATAATAATAATCTAAATAAATCAATTAAAATATATTTTCACACAGCTGCTGAGCTATATAGCTATTTAAAATGTTTTTACAAAAATAAAGTTTATTCTGTTGCAGCTGCTGAGCTTTATGATTAAAAATTATTGTAAATAATTAAATCAATGACAGTGTTATTAAAGGGTTTTTTTCTGATGTCCACTATACTTGAGTTTATGTGATTTCTTTGATAGTTAACGTTATATTTGCAACCTGATATCAACACCGTCATGACTCAATGTTCCTCTCTTGGGCTAAAGAGTTATTGAAAGGAATCAACAACCTGGTGCTATTTTTAACAAACTGCGTTGCCGCCAGTTCTTTTGCCTTGGGTCTGTGTATCATTGTACTGAGCCAACAATTGCCTTTAATTGCCTCGTCAAAACTCCGATGTGGTGAAACAAGTTTGCTTGGTCACAAAATAAATCCACTTCGTTTGACTTATTGAGGGCTTTGTACTGTAATTATGGTTATCCATCACATTCGCTAACCTGTCGCTCTTTGAACTCTTAATATGTCGGGATGTTTGTCGGCGAGATGCTTTGCCAAGTTGGATGTGTTGGCTCCCTTCGCCTGCGTAGATTTGAAGCACCGATTACAGATGGGCTTTGACGTGTCTGTGGGCTGTGGGCCATGGCTGTCGGCAACGTAAGCGAAATATTTCCATATTTCGCTCCGTGAGTCCCTTTTGTCGGCTGACAAGACCGCTTGTAGTCCTCGCAGCAGCCATGTTCAGTTAGGATACAGTAGAAGATTACACTGACGATACTCTACCCCATGGAACAAGTACTCTACAAGCAAACCATAAAGGATTCGGAACATATTACGATCAAAAAGATTTGTTTATAATAGTTTGTAAATAAAAAAAATTTATATTAGTTATGTGTGTTGGTAAAGTTATGATACAGGATATATAATCCACTCTCGTTTAACCATTTTTGTTTTTAAGCTCTGGTTCCAACCAGTTCCTCTTCCAGGTTCTAGCCAGTTTTCTGCTCCCAAATTACTTTTCTGCTCTGGTCCTGACCGGTTCTAACCAGTTCTTCCTCGGTTCTTCTAACCAGTACCGCTCTCCCCTCTCTCGCCCACCCCACATGTCCAGTTTTGTGCTCAACACCACCATCACCGCCCCCCACGACGGCAGCATTAGCTCCATGTGCTTCAGCCCCGCCGTCCAGACCACCAACTCCACCACGCTGGTGACGGTCAGCCTGGACGGACACTTCAAGGTGTGGCAGCTGAGCCAGCCGGACGCCACCGGGGCCGACGGTAAGCCAGTCTGGTCCCCCCGCCTGAGCCATCAGTAGGGTGCTGCTGTGATCATGACTGGATACCTGGCCACCCCACCTGACGGCTACCAGCGTGCTCCCAGCAGCAGCCTGTAAAGCCCTTTGAGACTGTCTTGTGATTAAGGGCTATACAAATACATTTGAATTTAATTGAATCAGCATGCTGAAGGTTATCAAGGGCCTTTACACATGCAATGGTGTCCCTGGCTCGTGCACATGGGGTCTTACGGGAGCATGTGAGCAGGTTCCAGCAGCACAGGAAGCTCATGTCGGTGGTGCCCACTGGGTGCCTGGTGGAGCCCAGCAGGTACTTGGAGCAGCTCAGACGTCCAAAACACAGGTTCCTAGAGGAGTCGTCGGGGAAGCAGAACCCCACTGGCTTTAACTCTGGTTGTCACCGACTCCCAACACACCAACAGCCCAGACAGAGACCCCCACACACTTCAACCAGAAGTCACGTTCTCACAGACAAAATTGCGGCTTTGCAACCAAACAGAAGCAAACATTAACCATAGCTACGATTACAAGCACAGAACTGGCAAGAGCGCGGCGTGAGTGAGTGCGTGTCCTTACTGGATGGCCCCGGGCGGTTGCGACAGCGTGGTCAGCAGGTCCCAGGAGGCCGGGCTCCACACCGTCACCACTTCCTGGAAGCTGACGGCCAACAGGGAGCCGTCGGCCGAGAAGCAGCAGCACTTGGGCACCAGGCCGTGATAGGCTCCCACAAAGTCACATGACCAGGACGGCTCCTCGTCTGCGAGAGGGAGACGGCACAAAAATGAAGTAAGCATTTCCATTGACGATGGATTATTATGAAGTGCACGGCTTTCAAAGACATGAAAGCCATGAACCAGCACTGCATGCACATCGTATCTGCGCGGTGAGACATGCAGCTCCACGTCCTGTCGACACCCAGGCCAGTAGAACCGCCCACGGAGACGGTGCAGGGTCTTAGAATTCCCAAAATGCCCCGCCCCCGCAGCCCCATGGACCAACTGGAGGACCTGGGGGCGGAGCAACTGAGGCACCAGCAATTGGAGAAGGTCGGTTCCCTGCCCAGGAGCCTGCCACCGTCGGTGTGCCACCCCGTCGTGGAGCTCGAGGTTGCCCCACTGCGCATGGTAGGCTTTCACCTCTGGCCCCGCAGCAGACACTTCCGTCCACGATGGTTGACGACCGTCCTCCAGCCAGCCTCGCACTCGTCCCAACACAGCATCTGCAGCCTGGTGTCTCCCGACTGGATAGCGGCAGCCACCTCGCCCGAACAGCTGCCACCACCCTGGCCCCGCTCCTGGCCGGTTTGAACAGCTGCCACCAACGGCAAGCCCCCGTATTCAGGCACCAAAAACCAATGAGTATTGCGAGAGGACACGGAGAGGGAGCTTACAACATCACCCATTCCACCTCACGCCATGGGCCCCCGACAATTTTAGAACTATCCAGCCAAAACCAAAACGAGCGAATCTCGCCATCAATGTTGAGAGACACGGGAGCTTAAATCTAACTACCATGGGCCCCGACAAGTTTTTCAAAATAAAAGTGCCTTTTAAAAAAGATTTTATGACGGGGCACTAAGCCAGTGGATTCTGCTCCATGTAGAGTAGCACCGGGTTGTAGATGGGTCCCTTTAAAAACCCCACAGATGTGATTTGTACTCGTTCAGAACCCGACTTGATTCCCACCTCGGTCTCCAAGT
>PIJE02002549.1:0-15000 GCA_002895965.2 Coryphaenoides rupestris
AAGAGAGAGATTTTCTCAGCCGCGGATTATTATTATCTTTGTCTCAGTGGTCTCTGTGACGCAGCTCTCGGCTCAGGGGGACGCGCCATGGAGGACCCCTGGGGCGCAGCGGTGCTCGGGTTCCAGGTGTGGGTCGCCGTGCTCCTGGGTCTCGTCCTGCTGCCCGCGATGTTCGGTGTGTCCCTGGGCGTCACGGGGGTCTACATTCAGATCCTGGTCCACATTCTAGAGGTGGGTAGACAGACCTACGTTTGTGCCAACTAATTGTCTTAAAAGTGACATGATAGATGATCTGTGACATGATAGACTGGCCCTGTTGTAGCCTCATTATCTTACCTCTCATCATCATCATGTGCAATATTCTTCATGTCATGTGCAATACTTCTTCTCAATATTATCCTTGCAATATCACCATGCTACATTACCTTTCATCATTATGTGCAATATTCTTCATATTCTTTATATCATGTGCAATACTTCCTCTTACCATTATTATTATTATTACCCTTTTATTACACTTCAATTTATTACACTTCAATTATTGCCAAATTGTTTTTGCTGACTGAATAGCTTATCTTACCTATATTTGTATACTTCTCTAGGCTTTCTGTAAAATTGTAAATCTGTTATATTATTTTGTATTATTCTACTGTTTATTTCTCTATTGTTTTATTCTATTGCTATGCAACCTGGCACAAGAATTTCCTTCGGGATCAATAAAGTTTTATCTTATCTTATCTTTAACTATATTTTGCTTGAATTTGCACCACAGTGGGCCACGCTCAGAATCCAACAAGGACGCAAGGAGAAACCCAGTGTGCCCGTCCCCCTGCCCAACGGTGAGGATAACACACCTGACCCGCACCCTTAGGTTCACACACACACACACACACACACACACACACACACACAAACACACACACACACAGAGGCACACACAAATGCACACACGCACACAGACACACATACATCATGTATAACTGCATATTCATTCCTCTTTTTTCCCCCTCCCATGACATGCACACAGGCTGCATGTGACGAGGGCATAACGTCCTGTTGTGTGTTGAGGGTTTGAATAATTCAGTCCAAGACATTGACACTGCTCATGTGACTGTGTGTGTGTGTCTGTCTGTTTGTCTATGCAGAGGGGGTGAGAGTGAATGTCTGTATGTCTGTGTGTCTGTATGTCTGTCTGTATGTGCTTTACAATAGTCAATGCTTGCTGTCTACCACCACCTCCCAGTAATATAAACACATGTGCCTTGCAGCAGTGATGCAAGCCAGAGTTACATAACCGGTAGCACAATATTCAACTTATGTTCCGTCCACATTGCAATACGCTGTGCAACACAGTGTCTGTGTTTGCAATTTCATTCGCTGTCATCTGCTTCTTGTGAAATTGCAGGGTTAGTATTGGTCAAGTATTTCTGAGAGTTTACAGATCACACACTCATGTTCTAAGAGTGGCAGTTTCTTGAACAATTGGAACTGGAAGTGTTAATGTTATGTTAATCTTGAGATTTACAGAGAATGTTTGGACTTCTGCCCAATAACAGCAGAAAGACTGTGAACTATTAGAAACTATTACTTTCAGAACAGCTTTGCAATTGAAAATATATGAACTATTGTGTTGTATTGCATTGTGACTAACAGGATAGCCATTGTTGCTTTAGGAAGTGCAATGAAGTAGTTAAGGCAAAAGGGACAGGGGCCAAGGAAACATAAGCCGACTCCGTGTCTGTGTTGAGTTGCACAACACTTCCACGATTAACCATTTGCTCACATATTAGGAAGTTTATACAAGGTAACCCTGACATACTTGTTCTGTTCTTCTCTTTATGGACCGTCTGTGATTTATTGCTGTCTAGGCAAACGCACTCATTGTAAGTCGCTTTTGATGAAGGCCAAATGCCAAATTCCAAAGGCCCTAAATGTAAATGTAAATGTAAATGTAAATGCAGCTGTGGTTGTTGTTCTGGTTGCAAAAGGAGAAAACAGATAGAAGACAGACAGCAGTGTTAAGTATTTATAAGTGAGTTAGTATGAGTATAGGAGGCAGGATAGTGTATTGGCTTAGATGTGCATCCTTGAGCAAGATGCATTACATAAAATGTCATGCAATGAACGAAGGTAAAAGCGTTTAGCGAATTACAAAATAGGAATAAACTATTAATTTGACAGGTACTAAGCAGGCCCTAGCAAGGATTTAGTGTTTTCAGCAGTGGTGGAATATAACAAAATACATTTACTCGAGTTCTGAAGTACAATGTCGAGGTACAGCAGCCGGTGGTAACAAGCTAGCATGCTGGCCAGCCCTCCCAGAGTGTGTGTGTGTGTGTGTGTGTGTGTGTGTGTGTGTGTGTGTGTGTGTGTGTGTATGGATGTGTGTGTGTGTGTGTTTCACAATTGCCACGTGACTACCGTCTAGTGACATCACAAGTGGGAATGTCCACCTAGATGTATGCTGACTAGATCAGTTTACATGTCGGTACAGTACAGTACAGTCCACCGGGTAGGCTGGTAGACTGATCTAGTAATCATACATCTCGGTGGACATTCCCACTTGTGATGTCACTAGACGGTGGTCACATGGCAATTGTGAAATGGCTTGCGATGGCTAACGACACTCACACACCTGGTGGCATAATAGGGGACCTTTAACACTTGTTGTGGAATTGCTACCTCTAAAAGATTTGAGTACTTCCTCCACCCACCGCTGGTCTTTGGGGACTCTGTGGGTGTCGTGTAAAGTTCAGTGTATCGTCCTCCACAGGCATCATTAAACGGGAGGGGGGTTCCATGGAGCAGGAGATGCTGGAAATGCGGGGGTCTCTGGGCTTCCCCCCGCAGGACGAGGGGCGGGGGTTCGCCCTGGCGGACGTCTTCTACTTCCACAGGAAGGGCGTGGAGAGCATCGTGGACGACCAGGTGACCCAGTGCTTCTCGTCCGAGGAGCTGGCCTCCTGGAACCTGCTGACGCGCACCAACCAGAACTTCCGCTACATCAGCCTCCGCCTCACGCTGATCTGGGCCGTGGGCGTCGTCGTGCGCTACGGCCTCCTCTTCCCGCTCAGGTGAGCTCCTCCTCCTCCTCCTCCTCCTCCTCCTCCTCATCCAGGCTCCTCCCCCTCCCCCCACCTTTCTTCAGGAGTCAGAATCAGCTTTATTGTTTTTACAAACAATTAATGTGCTTTTGGGAAATTGGGGCATAACATTGAACATTACACAGAAAGTAATAATATAGAAATTCTGAAAAATGTAAAAAGAAGAAAAAAATATGCTATTTTTAAAATATAAAAGGTGCAATTTAAAGATGTGCGTCAATGTTAATCAGAAACATAGAGAAACATTTCCCATCGATAGGGGCAGGATACCAGGATAGGTGTCCTTGAACAAGCCTGCTCCGTCATGATTGAAACCCCGACCTGCTTCTAGGCCACATAGTAGAAGTAGTAATCAAACATTTCTGCTTTCAGAGTCAAAAAGTTCTCTCTGACTTCACCGTCCCTCTCACACATATACAGTATATCCAGAAGGATGTCTTTTTACTTTGAAAACAAACGCCCTTAATGCAGAACGCATCCGATTCCCAGTGCCATTGAGTCTTATAGGAAGGGCATATCTTTGTCAGCTTCTTGAGCCGTATGTTGCCAGTGCAAAACAGTCGACGTTCGAGTGACCGTTTGGAATTGTGCTTTGTTATTTGTCTGTTATCTGCTCCCAAGGCCGTTAAACACTGCGGGGATGGCAGCTGGAAGAACAAGGCTAAACTTGTCTTACACGCCATGATGGAATACAAACTAAATGGAATTATAGTTAGACCTGGCCCGACGGATGCCTTAGCGATGGAGCGGTATTGATAGGTTAGGCCTATTCACTTAATTACACATTCACACAGTCTGCAATGTGTTGCCAGCTTTCCTTCCCGCCTTTGGCAGCAGCGAGTCTGTTGCTTTTAGCCTGGATTATATTTTTTCAATTCTTCATATTGGTTTAATATTATAGTTTGCCCATCTTGGGTAAAATATTGTTTTTTTTGTAGACTTGTCCATGTTTGCGATTGGTCATGTGTTCCAAGCTAGATCTAGGTCGTAGCCAGATTGGGAAAACCTCGGTTGACTTAACGAGTTGATAACCACCATCTTATGAGTGGTGATTGTGGTTGTTAGGTTTAGTGACGGCAACTGTTCACTGCAGTAAATCTTCCCTCCTCTCGACTGTCTGGTAGGATTACTCTGGCTATCATCGGCCTGACCTGGCTGGTGATCGGCACCACCCTGGTCGGCTTCTTACCTGAGAGCAGGTACAGTACGGCACAGAACCGTCACTCTCTCTCTACGAGCTAACACCACGAAACACTGCCATGTTAATCAGTCACGCTGATGATGTTTATGGTTCTAACACTGTATCTCTGTGTGTTGTCATGTGCATGTATGTGTGTGTCGGTGTGTGTGTCTGTGTGTGCGTGCGTGTGTGTGTGTGTGTGTGTGTTGCAGTGCAAAGGAGTGGCTCAGTGAGCTGGTCCACCTGATGTGCTACAGGATCTGTGCACGTGGCCTCTCTGCCACCATCCATTATCACAACAAGTGTGTGCACGTATCCTCACATGCACTGTGCACGTATCCTCACATGCACTGTGCACGTATCCTCAACACATGCACTGTGCACGTATCCTCACATGCACTGTGCAGGTATCCTCAACACATGCACTGTGCACGTAGCATCACATGCACTGTGCACGTAGCAACACATGCACTGTGCAGGTATCCTCACATGCACTGTGCACGTAGCAACACATGCACTGTGCAGGTATCCTCACATGCACTGTGCACGTAGCAACACATGCACTGTGCAGGTATCCTCACATGCACTGTGCACGTAGCAACACATGCACTGTGCACGTAGCATCACATGCACAGTGTATATATCACTTAGCTATTGCCTCATTACAATCTGTTACTCATCTTTCATATGTTATTGTTTCATTTTTATGTATTATTTTATATGTTACATATGTATATATATTTCAGTTTGTGTACTTTAGTTTAGTTAGAGATTATTATTATTAATTATTCATCATTTTTGTATTATTCACTAGATATAGCAGAGAACATTGACTGTGTATTTTGGGTCATTAAATGAATGTTGTTAATGTTGTTTTGGTAGAGAGAACAGACCAAAGAAAGGAGGCATATGTGTGGCGAACCACACAACACCGATCGACATCGTCATACTGGCCAACGACGGCTGCTACGCCATGGTAGGTGTCGTCCCATTGGCGGGTTGAACACATGTACCGGGGCGTTTCATTGGTCAGCGGTGTACTAGGAAGCGTCACGCCGTTGGTCCGTTGTGGTCCTCACTCAGGTGGGCCAGGTTCACGGGGGCCTGATGGGGGTCATCCAGAAGTCGATGGTGAGGTCGTGTCCCCACGTGTGGTTTGAGAGGACAGAGATGAGGGACCGCAACACAGTCCACCAACAGGTGAGCACTAACGAGCAGGTGAGCACTAACGAAGAGGTGAGCACTAACGAGCAGGTGAGCACTAACGAAGAGATGAGCACTAACCAATAGGGGAGCACTAACGAAGAGGTGAGCACTAACCAATAGGGGAGCACTAACGATCAGGTGAGCCAACCAACAGGTGAGCACTAACCAATAGGGGAGCACTAACGAGCAGGTGAGCACTAACCAACAGGTGAGCCACTAACGAACAGGTGAGCACTAACCAACAGGTGAGCACTAACGAGCAGGTGAGCACTAACCAACAGGTGAGCACTAACGAAGAGGTGAGCACTAACGAGCAGGTGAGCACTAACCAACAGGTGAGCACTAACGAAGAGGTGAGCACTAACGAAGAGGTGAGCACTAACCAACAGGTGAGCACTAACGAGCAGGTGAGCACTAACGAGCAGGTGAGCACTAACCAACAGGTGAGCACTAACGAGCAGGTGAGCACTAACGAGCAGGTGAGCACTAACGAAGAGGTGAGCACTAACCAACAGGTGAGACAGTCTGCATTTGGAGGACAGAAAGGTCTATTTAAAACTCAAAGTAGCACGCTCTGTAGCAAGAGCTAGGTTACAGTCGGGACTAAGGTACCGCTCTAAGACAATGTGTGGCCTGTAGAAAGTATACATTCTTAGAGTATTATCATTATTATATTGCAGTTATTGTATATTGCAGGCTGAGAGAGCATGTTGCCTGTAAGAACAAGCTGCCCATTCTGATCTTCCCTGAAGGTAACACACACACACACACACACACATGAACACACACACACACACACACTCACACACACTCATAGCTGGGTAATTACTGGTGCATTCTGGGTGATACCCGGGCTGATGTTTCAACAGGGACGTGCAATCAACAACACATCCGTCATGATGTTTAAGAAGGGCAGCTTCGAGATCGGAGGGACTATTTACCCCGTGGCCATTAAGGTAATGAACGATACGCCCGCCGCCGCCGCCGCCGCGGATAACGACTGTACAGTTAATTGAACATTAAGGTAGCGCTGAGGTAATGAGTGTATTGTTGATTGCGCGGTAAATGACGAGGCTAACATCGATCGGGGGGCTGCCTCGAGTCTGTCTTCATTCTCTTGAAACGAGATGTTTTTCTAAGAGGTCTTTTAAAGAGCTTTATCTCCCTTTTAGAAGGGCCGGCTGCCATTAGGTTAGCAACAGAGTGGGAAGTGACAACCAGACTTTGTAATGACTTAAAAGCCTTCCCGAAACGGTGTAATGGCTTTTAATAGATTCTCTTTTCCTCTTTGCTGTATCTTAACTCTCGTTTTCTTCTTAATCAAAACAACAAAAGAGGTTTGGTTTTGTGATGTACGGTTTCTTTCGACAACTTGTACTTATTCTCAGTCGCTCTGGATAAAAGCGTCTGCCAAATGCCCCAAATGTAAATGTAAATGTAAATGTAAATGTCAATGTTTGCATCGCAGTACGACCCGCGCTTCGGAGACGCGTTTTGGAACAGCGGCAAGTACAACATGGTCAGCTACCTGCTGCGGATGATGACGAGCTGGGCCATCGTGGTCAACGTCTGGTACCTGCCCCCCGTGACCCGAAAGGTGGGTGGGGTGTGTAGGGACACAGGTAGTCTATTACCTGCCCCCTTCATGACGACCAGACAGGTGTGTGTATAGGGGACACGGGTGATCTGGTACCTGCCCCCCCCCCCCCCCCCATGACCAGACAGGTGTGTGTGTGTGTGTAGGGACACAGGTAGTCTGGTACCTGCCCCCCATGACCAGACAGGTGTGTGTATAGAGTATAGGGTAGAGAGACACGGGTGGTCTGGTACCTGCCCCCCCCCCCCCCCCATGACCAGACAGGTGGGTGTGTGTATAGGGACACAGGTAGTCTGGTACCTGCCCCCCCCATGACCAGACAGGTGGGTGTGTGTATAGGGACACAGGTGGTCTGGTACCTAACCCCCCATGACCAGAGAGGTGGGTAGGCTATAGGGACACAGGTAGTCTGGTACCTGCCCCCCATGACCCGAAAGGTGGGTGTGTGTATAGGGACACAGGTGGTCTGGTACCTGCCCCCCATGACCCGACAGGTGGGTGGGGTGTGTAGGGACACAGGTAGTCTATTACCTGCCCCCTTCATGACGACCAGACAGGTGGGTGTGTAGGGTATAGCGGCATCGGTGGTCAGGTCATTCAGAGTCTGATTACTTCAATCCAACAATATCTCTGCTCAAGACAGAATAGAGATAAAGATATTAAACACAAAAGGTGAGCGAGGCCAGAAAAATACACGGCGCTACAAAGATTTACACATACGTGAAATATATTCCCTACGCTGCCATGCAGTGGCTCGTGAAGTATTGAAAATATGACCCCGTTGAATACAGCATGTTAAGTGAGTGGATTGGTCTGTGGCAATTGTGCTTTGTTATTTGTCTGTTATCTGCTCCCAAGGCCGTTAAACACTGCGGGGATGGCAGCTGGAAGAACAAGGCTAAACTTGTCTCACACGCCATGATGGAATACAAACAAAATGGAATTATAGTTAGACCTGGCCCGACGGATGCCTTAGCAATGGAGCGGTATTGATAGGTTAGGCCTATTCACTTAATTACACATTCACACAGTCTGCAATGTGTTGCCAGCTTTCCTTCCCGCCTTTGGCAGCAGCGAGTCTGTTGCTTTTAGCCTGGATTATATTTTTTCAATTCTTCATATTGGTTTAATATTATAGTTTGCCCATCTTGGGTAAAATATTGTTTTTTTTGTAGACTTGTCCATGTTTGCGATTGGTCATGTGTTCCAAGCTAGATCTAGGTCGTAGCCAGATTGGGAAAACCTCGGTTGACTTAACGAGTTGATAACCACCATCTTATGAGTGGTGATTGTGGTTGTTAGGTTTAGTGACGGCAACTGTTCACTGCAGTAAATCTTCCCTCCTCTCGACTGTCTGGTAGGATTACTCTGGCTATCATCGGCCTGACCTGGCTGGTGATCGGCACCACCCTGGTCGGCTTCTTACCTGAGAGCAGGTACAGTACGGCACAGAACCGTCGCTCTCTCTCTACGAGCTAACACCACGAAACACTGCCATGTTAATCAGTCACGCTGATGATGTTTATGGTTCTAACACTGTATCTCTGTGTGTTGTCATGTGCATGTATGTGTGTGTGGGTGTGTGTGTCTGTGTGTGTGTGTGTGTCTGTGTGTGTGTGTGTGTGTGTGTGTGTGTGTGTGTGTGTGTGTTGCAGTGCAAAGGAGTGGCTCAGTGAGCTGGTCCACCTGATGTGCTACAGGATCTGTGCACGTGGCCTCTCTGCCACCATCCATTATCACAACAAGTGTGTGCACGTATCCTCACATGCACTGTGCACGTATCCTCACATGCACTGTGCAGGTATCCTCAACACATGCACTGTGCAGGTATCCTCACATGCACTGTGCACGTATCCTCACATGCACTGTGCACGTATCCTCAACACATGCACTGTGCACGTATCCTCACATGCACTGTGCACGTATCCTCACATGCACTGTGCACGTATCCTCACATGCACTGTGCAGGTATCCTCAACACATGCACTGTGCACGTATCCTCACATGCACTGTGCACGTATCCTCACATGCACTGTGCAGGTATCCTCACATGCACTGTGCAGGTATCCTCACATGCACTGTGCACGTATCCTCACATGCACTGTGCACGTATCCTCACATGCACTGTGCACGTATCCTCACATGCACTGTGCACGTATCCTCACATGCACTGTGCAGGTATCCTCACATGCACTGTGCACGTAGCATCACATGCACAGTGTATATATCACTTAGCTATTGCCTCATTACAATCTGTTACTCATCTTTCATATGTTATTGTTCATTTTATGTATTATTTTATATGTTACATGTGTATATATATTTCAGTTTGTGTACTTTAGTTTAGTTAGAGATTATTATTATTAATTATCCATCATTTTTGTATTATTAGATATAGCAGAGAACATTGACTGTGTATTTTGGGTCATTAAATGAATGTTGTTAATGTTGTTTTGGTAGAGAGAACAGACCAAAGAAAGGAGGCATATGTGTGGCGAACCACACAACACCGATCGACATCGTCATACTGGCCAACGACGGCTGCTACGCCATGGTAGGTATCGTCCCATTGGCGGGTTGAACACATGTACCGGGGCGATTCATTGGTCATCGGTGTACTAGGAAGCGTCACGCCATTGGTCGTTGTGGTCCTCACTCAGGTGGGCCAGGGTTCACGGGGGCCTGTTGGGGGTCATCCAGAAGTCGATGGTGAGGTCGTGTCCCCACGTGTGGTTTGAGAGGACAGAGATGAGGGACCGCAACACAGTCACCAACAGGTGAGCACTAACGAGCAGGTGAGCACTAACGAAGAGGTGAGCACTAACGAGCAGGTGAGCACTAACGAAGAGATGAGCACTAACCAATAGGGGGAGCACTAACGAAGAGGTGAGCACTAACCAATAGGGGAGCACTAACGATCAGGTGAGCACTAACCAATAGGGGAGCACTAACGAGCAGGTGAGCACTAACCAACAGGTGAGCACTAACGAACAGGTGAGCACTAACCAACAGGTGAGCACTAACGAGCAGGTGAGCACTAACCAACAGGTGAGCACTAACGAAGAGGTGAGCACTAACGAAGAGGTGAGCACTAACCAACAGGTGAGCACTAACGAACAGGTGAGCACTAACTAAGAGGTGAGCACTAACCAACAGGTGAGCACTAACGAGCAGGTGAGCACTAACCAACAGGTGAGCACTAACGAGCAGGTGAGCACTAACTAAGAGGTGAGCACTAACCAACAGGTGAGACAGTCTGTATTTGGAGGACAGAAAGGTCTATTTAAAACTCAAAGTAGCACGCTCTGTAGCAAGAGCTAGGTTACAGTCGGGACTAAGGTACCTCTCTAAGACAATGTGTGGCCTGTAGAAAGTATACATTCTTAGAGTATTATCATTATTATATTGCAGTATATTGTATATTGCAGGCTGAGAGAGCATGTTGCCTGTAAGAACAAGCTGCCCATTCTGATCTTCCCTGAAGGTAACACACACACACACACACACACATGAACACACACACACACACACACTCACACACACTCATAGCTGGGTAATTACTGGTGCATTCTGGGTGATACCCGGGCTGATGTTTCAACAGGGACGTGCATCAACAACACATCCGTCATGATGTTTAAGAAGGGCAGCTTCGAGATCGGAGGGACTATTTACCCCGTGGCCATTAAGGTAATGAACGATACGCCGCCGCCGCCGCCGCGGATAACGACTGTACAGTTAATTGAACATTAAGGTAGCGCTGAGGTAATGAGTGTATTGTTGATTGCGCGGTAATGACGAGGCTAACATCGATCGGGGGGCTGCCTCGAGTCTGTCTTCATTCTCTTGAAACGAGATGTTTTTCTAAGAGGTCTTTTAAAGAGCTTTATCTCCCTTTTAGAAGGGCCGGCTGCCATTAGGTTAGCAACAGAGTGGGAGTGACAACCAGACTTTGTAATTGACTTAAAAGCCTTCCCGAAACGGTGTAATGGCTTTTAATAGATTCTCTTTTTCCTCTTTGCTGTATCTTAACTCTCGTTTTCTTCTTATCAAAACAACAAAAGAGGTTTGGTTTTGTGATGTACGGTTTCTTTCGACAACTTGTACTTATTCTCAGTCGCTCTGGATAAAAGCGTCTGCCAAATGCCCCAAATGTAAATGTAAATGTAAATGTAAATGTCAATGTTTGCATCGGCAGTACGACCCGCGCTTCGGAGACGCGTTTTGGAACAGCGGCAAGTACAACATGGTCAGCTACCTGCTGCGGATGATGACGAGCTGGGCCATCGTGGTCAACGTCTGGTACCTGCCCCCCGTGACCCGAAAGGTGGGTGTGTGTGTGTAGGGACACAGGTAGTCTAGTACCTGCCCCCCATGACCAGACAGGTGTGTGTATAGGGGACACGGGTGATCTGGTACCTGCCCCCCCCCCCATGACCAGACAGGTGTGTGTGTGTGTGTAGGGACACAGGTAGTCTGGTACCTGCCCCCCATGACCAGACAGGTGTGTGTATAGAGTATAGGGTAGAGAGACACGGGTGGTCTGGTACCTGCCCCCCCCATGACCAGACAGGTGGGTGTGTGTATAGGGACACAGGTGGTCTGGTACCTAACCCCCCATGACAGAGAGGTGGGTGTGTGTATAGGACACAGGTGGTCTGGTACTGCCCCCCCATGACCCGAAGTGGGTGGGCTATAGGGACACAGGTATCTGGTACCTGCCCCCCATGACCCGAAAGGTGGGTGGGCTATAGGGACACAGGTAGTCCTGGTACCTGCCCCCCATGGACCCAAAAGGTGGGTGTGTGTATAGGGACACAGGTGGTCTGGTACCTGCCCCCCATGACCCGACAGGTGGGTGGGGTCTGTAGGGACACAGGTAGTCTATTACCTGCCCCCTTCATGACGACCAGACAGGTGGGTGTGTAGGGTATAGCGGCATCGGTGGTCAGGTCATTCAGAGTCTGATTACTTCAATCCTACAATATCTCTGCTCAAGACAGAATAGAGATAAAGATATTCAACACAAAAGGTGAGCGAGGCCAGAAAAATACACGGCGCTACAAAGATTTACACATACGTGAAATATATTCCCTACGCTGCCATGCAGTGGCTCGTGAAGTATTGAAAATATGACCCGTTGAATACAGCATGTTAAGTGAGTTAGAGGATTGGCTGGCTCTGATTGGCTGGCTCTGATTGGCTGGCTCTGATTGGCTGTGCTCTCTCTCTCTGCTCTCCTCTGATAGGACCTGGAGGACGCCTCTCAGTTTGCCCAGAGAGTGAAGTCAGCCATCGCAAGGCAGGGAGGTCTCATCGACCTGGCATGGTAAAGAAGAGAAATATATATATACTGTATACTTAATCAGAAATGGTAAATGGATTGTATTTATAAAGCACTTTTATCCAAAGTGCTTTACAGTGTTGCCTCACATTCACCCATTCATACACCGACGGTGGTGTCAACCATGCAAGGTAACAACCAACACGTCAGGAGCAGGTAGGGTTAGGTGGTGTCTTGCTCAGGGACACCTCCACACTTAGCTAGGAGGAGCAGGTAGGGTTAGGTGGTGTCTTGCTCAGGGACACCTCCACACTTAGCTAGGAGGAGCAGGTAGGGTTAGGTGGTGTCTTGCTCAGGGGACACCTCCACACTTAGCTAGGAGGAGCAGGTAGGGTTAGGTGGTGTCTTGCTCAGGGACACCTCCACACTTAGCTAGGAGGAGCAGGTAGGGTTAGGTGGTGTCTTGCTCAGGGACACCTCCACACTTAGCTAGGAGGAGCAGGTAGGGTTAGGTGGTGTCTTGCTCAGGGACACCTCCACACTTAGCTAGGAGGAGCAGGTAGGGTTAGGTGGTGTCTTGCTCAGGGACACCTCCACACTTAGCTAGGAGGAGGGGGAGGAGCCCGGGGGATCGAACCAGCAACCTTCCTGTTGCCAGACAACAACCGCTCTTATACCTCCTGATGAGCTACTGCCGCCCCGCATTATATGTCGATATCGCCTGGTACAGATGTCTGAAGCGGGAGAGGGTGTAATAGTAATTAGAATGCGTGGTAGACAGAGTGTATATACTATTAGTGACCCTTTAGTCGTAGTAATGTGTAGAGTAGTAATGACGTTATCTCTCTCTGTGTGTGTGTCTCCAGGGACGGGGGTCTGAAGAGGGCCCGGGTGAAGGACTCCCTGAAGGAGGAGCAGCAGAAGATGTACAGCAGTATGATCGCCGGGGGCCCCGAGGAGACGGCCACGCCTCCGGCCACGCCTCCGGCCACGCCTCCGGCCACGCCTCCGGCCCTCCACACACAGGACTAGGGGGCCCCGCGTTCCTCCAGGCCCTCCACACACACACACAGGACACAGGACTAGGGGCTGGGGGGGACCGTACGGGACTACAAGTGTACACTGGAACATTCTGGATACAGACCGGACTGTGGTCTGTGGATTCCGCCATGATGCCAGAGTTGGACTACACGATGTCATCATCAAAGACTACAAACAAAATGGCGGCACAAAGCTAAGCGACACACACGTCAAGCTGGGTCTGTGTTGGAGAATATAAGAGACACAGAAGTTCTTCTTACAAATTGTTCCATGGCGACGACGATCGTCATGATAATGCACAATTTCTACTTTTTGTATTGAGACTTTTTTCAATATATTTTTGAAGCTAAAGCTTTATTCTTTTTCTTTTTGTACTTCGAATGCTGGATGTGATTATTCCGTGTTTAAAAAAAACAGCTACATCTCTACAGCCCAGGTCTCTTTCTACCTCTTTCCTTCATATGTTGCCAGATTCAAATTATTTCTTCTGTTTTCCAAGAATCTAAGTTCTGGATATTTCCTGAAGTACGCATAACAGTAAATATTTCAATATGTATCTGTAGAGCCGTGTTCGTACCACTGGGAGGCAGTGTTTACTTGTGTGATGTTACCTGCTATGAATATTATTGGCCAATACAGTATCTCCCCTTGAGTATTATATTATATTTAGTGACTTCTAATTCATCACAAGTTTTGAATGTAAACTTAAACATGGTTTGTCATCTTGACCACTAATAATGATGCCATGATGAGGCCTATGCTGAACAATATAGGTATATATAGGCCTACTTTACTGAATTGGGGGACAAAACAAATCACATTGAATCCTGACATATAAAAACGTAGAGAAATTGTACCTGAGGGTTGACTTCAGTGTTATATTAAACTACTGAGAAATACTGATTCATTAAAAACTATGAATCAATTATATATCACTGCAGAAAACAGGCATACTGGGTCTTGTTTATTTTATGTAAGCCTAACAATTATTTGTATGCAATGTTCTCATGGGATTGAGATATGACAATATTATAGATTGCATTGTTTTGTTAAATACCACTTCTGTTAAAAATGTCCTCGACAGTATAGGCCTGTGCCCTGTGTACCAGGACACCAATTCCCTAAACTAATCAAACAAAAAAAATCTTATAATAATAATAATAAGATTATCATTATTATTATTATTATTATTATTAATAATAATAATAACAATATAATAATAACAATAATGATGCCAATAATAATAATAAATAATAATAATGATTATAATAATATTAATAATAATAATAATAAGAAGAAGAAGAATTTTTTTATAATAAAGACAAACAAACACAGAATAGTGACTGAGAAAATGATACAAAAAAATACAAAAAACAACAACAAATCAATCCAAGCCCATTGTGAGGGAACGATTTGGGCAGATGTGTTTAGTGTGACCGCATATAGAAGCCTCCAATACTTTAATAAAGAACGCAGAGAGTGTGAAATAGCCACCAGTCAGTCAGAGAGGCCCTGAGCCCTCCTCTCACAATCACACTCCCATGCGGCTTCAATCTCTCCAACAGAAATGTTTGTTCTCCCCTAACAAGAT
>PIJE02002549.1:32500-42500 GCA_002895965.2 Coryphaenoides rupestris
CCACGCAGGGGGAGGGGGAGATAAACACATTGGTATTGATTTCAAAGTAAAGGTTTACGCTAATTTGATTAAGTGGCACCTCGAGGTTTGGAGAGACAGGCTGCTGTTGTTGTTTCTTTTCTCTAAATATTTTTTTATTGTATTGTTCATTTATTTCATTTTATTTATGTCATATTTTGCTTCGATTTTTTTTTTGTATTTACAATAATAATAATATAATAATAACAATTATTGTTATTATTATTATTATTATTATTATTGTTAGTTTTCCTAAATGTGATTTAATTTACTATTTCTTTGTATTTTTTTATTTGGGGGGGCTAACGTTAGCCTCTATAGCTGCCAAGGAGGGGCCAGGTGGGGTGTGTGGGGTATTTGTGTGTTTGAATTGTTCATCATCATAATATTCATGATTATTAATTTACAGCGAACCTATGGTCACCATCTGGTTATGTTGGGATAAAGGTTTGTGTTAAAAGACAATTTAACACAAACCAATTTAACCGGCAATTACATTTAAATAAAAAAACAATAATCTGCAGACCAAAGAATAGTTACACCAGACACACGGCCGTGTGATGGTCACGAGCTTCTAAATCAGATTTGAGGAGGAGGAGGAAGAGGTGGAGGAGGAGGAGGAGGAGAAGGAGAAGGAGGAGGAGGAGGAGCACAAGGAGGAAGGGGAGGAGGAGGAGGAGGAGGAAGAGAAGGAGGAGAAGGGGGAAGAGGAGGAGGAGGAGGAGAAGGAGAAAGGGGAGGAGGAGGAGGAGGAAGGGAGAAGAAGGAGGAGGAGGAGGGGGAGGAGGAGGAGGAGGAGGAGGAGAAGGAGGAGGGGGAGGAGGAGGAGGAGGAGAGGGAGGAGGAGGAGGAGGAGGAGGAGAAGGAGGAGAAGTAGGAGGAGGAGGAGGAGGAGGAGGAGGAGGAGGGATAGCAAAGGTGTTGCTAATTAGCTCGCCTGCTGAATTCATCGGCTTCCGGTTTAAAAGATAAATAAACAAATAAAATAAATGAATAAATAAACTCCACGTGGACCAAGAGACACCTCTTCCCTATTCATTCTCCCGCTAATGTATTGAAATACTATGCAACATGCTTAAGCGTCCAGAAGAGCGCAATTACGCGGGGAGGAATAAGATTGATTATTTAATGACCTATTCCGGTATTTTTTAACTCATCCTTTAGCGGGAGGGTCCGCGCGTGGGGGCCCCCGCGGGTATTAAAAATGGAACAACCTAATGGGTTCACGGGGGGCCGCCGTGTGATGAATATTTAAAACATAACTTACATGTAACTGTGTCAAGGGCACGCGACTAAATGATAACGGTTAGCATCTGTCGCCAAACCGCCGCGGTGACGCGCCGCGATCCACGCTAGCTCCCCTCTCTCACTGTCCTTTATTTTTGTCTGTCTCTCTGTCTGTCTGTCTGTCTGTCTGTCTGTCTGTCTGTCTATCCATTTATCTATCTGTCCGTCTGTCCATCCCTCTCTCTCTTTCTCTCTCTCTGTCTGTCTGTCTGTTTGTACTTCTTTATTTATTAGCTGTATGGTTTCAGCCATCATTGTGACCAGCGTGCTTTTCAAGTCATGACATAACCTCTTACGGTGGCAATTAACCAATCACAATGCAGCTGACGCCCCCGCCCCCCGCCCCCCCCCCCTCTTCCTTAATTGAAACAGCCCACAGGGGTGAACAGCGAGCGGACGGCGTATTTAACGCGATGACGTGGTTTATCGTGCGCGACTTTCACAACACGCGCAAGATAGCGGCGCCTTATCTGCCACTCGGTCGCCTCGCCGGAGATCCTGACCTACAGCGATTCCCGAAAGCGGCCCTCTCTCTCTCTCTGTCTCTCTGTCTCTCTCTCTCCTCTCTCTCTCTCTCTCTCTTCGGCCAATCTTCGACCAACCCCCCCCCCCCCCCTCCCTCCTCTATCTCTTACTTCTTGGAGGTCAGCCTCAAAAACGGCATTAAGCAAACAGCTAATGGAATTAAGGTTATAATAATACAGGGCTATAGTGAGACAATTCTATTAACAAGATATGAATCATGTTGAGTGTGAGGTAAGTGTTTTTTAATTGATTGATGGGAACGGCGATCCATAGGTTTTTCCGAAGTCTCGCGGCCGCTCTCCGGGTCCTGCGCAGTAAAAGAGGCAAAAAAGGGCCCCGATAAGAAAATTACATTGGTCCCGGGGATAAATTATTCACAAAAGATAATCATTTTGCGCTGACATTACTAATGTGTAGAAGCATTTAATCTCCCCTCCCTCTGGGACGGGCGGAGAGCCGGGGGCCGGGTGAAGGTTTTTAGAAAGATTAAAAGTGTTCCCGAGTCCCGGCGTTCCCGTCTTCCAATCACCGGGAAGCTAGCCGCGCCGCGCCGCGCCGCGCCGCCGAGTAGCCCCTGCTGGGAGGCAGAACCTCGCTAGCGCTGCTACTCCAGAACGCGCCGCCGCGGAAATGCTAATACATTTGCCCCGAGTGGTGTTGTTTGTTGTTTGTTTGTTTGTTTGTTTGTTTGTTTGTTCCTTTGTATTTTTCGGGGGTTTTCGTCGGTGTGGTTTGATGAAAATGCATGCGTCATGTCGTGATGAAGAGGAAATTCTGGTGATTTATGCTAGAAATGCGAGTTAATTCATGCTAGATGCTCGCTGTTTTGGCAAAGAAAAAATTAAATGTTGTTTATGCTAAAAATTCTCGTTAATGACAACTTTTTTTTAACAGGAAAAATGACTCACCTGTTCAAATGAACACTTAAATAATAAAAAGACGGCAACCCCAGCTGGAACCGACAAAAACTCACCGTCTTCTCAGAACTCTGATTGTTACGAACTATTTGAGTAACAGACTGTAGAAAAATTCTGCTTTTCAACGTCGCTAGCCAGAAGCTAACAAGCTAGGGCCGATCCAAACACCCTACGCTACTTGGCGGCGGTGGTGGCGGTCCCGGTAGGCAGCAGCTAGCAGTTAGCAGTTAGCAGCTAGCAGTTAGCAGCAGCAGCTAGCAGTTAGCAGCTAGCAGTTAGCCGCTAGCAGTTAAACGGCGAGCACTTCGCTAACATCTCCTATCCCCCTACTTGACACGTATTATTCCCGCCCCAACCTCCGCTCGCCCCTCGCTGTCCCGCGCGACGTTGACGGACAGCTGCTATTAAGAGCCCCTCCCCTCTCCAGCTGGCAGTGGCAGATACATTAAATAAAAACCGTTATTACTTTTCATTGGCCACACCCCCCCCCCCCCCCCCCCCACCGCCACCCCTCATAAAACATGGCCGCTAAACAGTGGCGGCCCATCAAGATGCAGTATTTTGATAGCGGGTTTTAATTTAAGAGACTGACGCCGTTAGCACCGGCCGCGGCGTGACACCGGCCTTTGTTGCCGCCGGCGACCGTAATGGGCCCCCCCGGTCGTGTACATGTCGGGGGTGGGGGTGGGGGGGGGGGGGTGGAGTATTGATGGTCTGTCTGCGGTGTGCGGGGCCCCGCTTTGTGTGGTGCTACTTTATACAGACGTCTCCGCTTGTCAGGGTGGGGGCGGCCCCACCGATATCATCACCGCAGCACCGCCCCTCCGTTTATTATTGCTTTTTATGTCGGCTGTCCACCTCCTCCGCCTCCGCCTCCTCCTCCACCTCCTCCACCACCTCCTCCTCGTCCTCTTGTCTCCTTTCTCCTCGCGTCCTCTTATCAGAAGATGTCTCCGTGTCGCTGCAGCTCCTCCACCTCCGTCACCCCCGTCACCCCCCCCCCACCCTCAGAGCTCTTGTATGGCTTCCAGATAAGACCCACACACACACACTCACAATCACACACACTCACAATCACACACACACACGCACATGCACGCACACACACACGCACACACCACACACGCACGCACACACACACACACGCACACACACACACACACACACACACACACACACACACACACACACTCACACACACACAGGCCCCTCTATGAGTGGAGGTGGTGTTACGATCCTACAACAAGCAATAACAGACCATGCCCAGAGCTGGAGCAGCCCCCTCTGTCTCTCTCTCTCTCTCTCTCTCTCTCTCTCTCGCTCTCTTCCTTCTGGTCTATCTCCCTCTCCATCATGCCAAACCAGTACGTACAGTGTAGTAGGTGGTTGGCAATGGCCGGACCCTCAACAGCCTCAACACCAGCGTCAACGTACATCTTTTAATTGCTTATTATTATCGAGATACATTTTTAGTCTTTCTTATTTTATTTGTATTTGTATTTTAATTATTTCAATTTCCATATCATTACTCTCTGTTTAATGGTCAATGTTATGCACCAGTCCAGCACCAATCCAATTTCAGTATTAGACAATATTAATTGTCTGTGAAAACTACTTGGCAATAAACCAGTTTCTGTTTCTGATTCTGAACCTATGACAGATATCAGGTATATCAAAGTGTAGGGGTCTATCCAGGGGTCTAGGTGGAGGTGGTGGTGGTGGATGGTGGTGGGCTCATCCAGGGGTCTAAGGTGGAGGTTGTGGTGGTGGTCGGTGGTGGTGGTAGGTGATGATGCTGAGGTATATCAGGGTTACTAGATTGCAATGTGGTGGAGGTGATGGTCGGTGGTCGGTGGTGGGGTGGTGGTGATGGTGGTGGCGGTGCCCGGCAGATCTGGGTGCTCTCTGCACCCGTGGGAGAGAGCGCGGGCGGGCGGGGGTGCGGGGAGACTCCGGTGCACCGTCAGGCGAGAGGCGAGAGGCGAGAGAGGCGTCCGCCCGCATATTAAAACGCTTTATGGACGCAATTAAGCGGGCCAGCGTTTAACGGCCAGCAGTTGGCAGAACGATCGTACAATTGAACCAGCAGTTATGATGGGACACATTACAAGATGAACTAAATGCAATTACCTCCCCCCTCCCCCCTCCCTCCGACCCCCCCTCCCTCTCGACCGGCGTCCGGGTGAGGTGCATGATGGGACATAATTAGCTCTTGTCACACACACCCTGCCTGATCCAATTCCCCCAACTGCTCTTAAAGTGTTGGTGGTGTGGAGCGCGCGCACACACACACACACACACACACACACACACACACACACACACACACACACACACACACACACACACACACACCACACACCACACACACACACACCACACACACACACACACACACACACACACACACACACACACACACACACCGGGTGCTGAGTCAGCCTGAGTGAGGGATGTGCAGTCCTGCTCACACATGTGTGTTGCCACTCTCTCTCTCTCTCTCTCTCTCTCTCTCTCTCTCTCTCTCTCTCTCTCTCTCTCTCTCTCTCTCTCTCTCTCTCTCTGCACACTGAGCTTAATGTGACTATGATGTTTCCACACGTGATTTATACCCCTAAGTCATACAGTATAGTGTGTAGGCATATGGATGGAGTTATAGATAGTTTATAGTACGTATATATATATATATATATAATATTTATATATATATTTCTATATCGTTTGGGAAGGTGAGGAACTACATTGAATTGGGCTTGATTCAGATACATAAGTTGTGACGAAGTGGACAAATATTTTAGTTTGTTTTTTTCATATTGTACAATTGTAAAAGTTTCCAAATCTGTTTTTGTATTTACAAAATGTAGTATTTACAAAAACGTGTGTATTTTCTCCTGTGTTATATCATATAGTATAGAAGTATACAAGTACAAGCTTGCTAAGTATGCGTTCGCCAAACATTGATATTTTCTTCTGTTCTCACATGTGCCTTCCTGTGCCTTCCATATGTTTTCCTGTGTCGCAATATCTTATAAATAAAAAATACGTCCATAACTAGTCCGCCATAGCCACACGAACGCAGCACACGGATAAGTCATCATCATCATAACATGAATATAACATAACAGGCAACACACCCCCCCCCCCCCCCCTCACACAGGAGGTCAGCCCAGGTCTGCTGCGACACGACTCCATGCCGACACGATGCATCACATCCACCCCCAACCTCCACCACTCCCACCCCACCTCCACCTCCACCTCCTCCTCCATCACCGCCACCCCACCGCGGTCCTCGTCACCATCATCATCATCACCACCACCACCACCACCACCACCACCATCATCAACCATCTGCGTCTCCATCCCCGGCCCCCGTAGCCCACAGAATCTCCCGTACTCAACAATCATACTGCTCCGTGTGCGTGTGTGTGTGTGTGTGTGTGTGTGTGTGTGTGTGTGTGTGTGTGTGTGTGTGTGTGTTCCCTCCAAAGTCTCTCTTCGTCCCTCCCCCCCTCTCCACCCTCCACCCTCCACCCTCCACCCTCCCTCACCCCCACCCCTCTTCACAGAAACAATTGATTAGCAAGTGAGCTCTTAGCCGCGGCCCTTTGCCAGTGATAGAGCCTCCGGTGGGGGGGGGGGGGGGGGGGGGGGGCGTTGAGAATACGGTGTCCTTGCAGATTTAGTGGCTACTTTGCTCAACTTTGCCCATTAACCTGAGTGCAGGAGGCAGTTTGCCACCCCCCCCCCCCCCCCCCCCACACCCCCAGCCACCCCCCGCACACCCCAATGGGGCCGTCCCATTTATTACCCCTCTAATGGGTCCCAGTTAAGGTGTGTTAACAATTTTTCTATTGATTAATCGGCGGCGAGGGCCCGCCCAGACTAACTTAGCCGGGCGGGAGATTTAGTGGCTTTTAAGGTAGTAGCGATGAATATAATGCTCTGGAAAGAGCTTCTGGACATTATATATATGACACCTGCTACATTAGTCGACATTAAGCTTTAATTTGTCTTCATTACTGGCACTCGGCCCAACCCCTTCAAGGTTGAAATAGAGATCCACCTTTCATTATGCCGCCTATCAGCGCTCCGTCGAGAGATATCAAATAATAATGGAATTGTTGAAGCCGTTTTCCTTGCCTGAGTTGTTAATGTTAATCGATGTATTAAATATTAAGGATTTCCATAACGGCCCGGGCTCTGGGGTTGAACCGCCCGCCACGCGTCTCTCCCCGGGGGGGGGGGGGGGAGAGAGAGAGGCTAAACTCTCCCGCTAACCTCTGTAATTAGGCAGAGTAGGTAGGGGGGGGTGATGGCAACCCCCCAGCCCCGCCTCCCTCCCTCCCTCCACGACCTCTGACCTCCCCCGAGCTCGCATAACTGCTGTCGCTGCAGCTGCTTATAGGCTAGCGGCCGGGGAGAGAGCGAGATGTGAGACGAGGCTCACGGGGAGGGGAGACGGATCTCAACAGGTCATTCTCCGGAGGTTTCCACGGCTGCTGTAAGTGTTCTTGCTCTTTAAAGGGGACACACTGTATCATGCCACCGGGTGTGAGTGAGTGCGATTCGCCATCGCGAGCCGTTTCACAATTGCCGTGTGAGACTACCGTCTAGTGACATCACAAGTGGGGAATGTCCACCGAGATGTATGATGACTAGATCGGTCTCCCGGCCTACCCGGTGGCCTGTACCAGTGACAGGTGAACTGATGTAGTCAGCGTACTGTACATCTAGGTGGACATTCCCACTCACACCTGGAATAAATCGACGGAGGACTTTTCGTTTCAATAGGCCCGGCGTTAAATAAAAGAGATGTGTTTGGTAGAACTCAGATGTTCTCGGTGATGGGTTGGTTGCCTCACTTTCCGACCGCGAGTGTTTTTCACCACTGCTCACCGACCGGGCAGTTAGGTCCCCCCCCCCGTCCCCCCGTCCCCCCCCCGCTCGGTGTTTTCATGACCTATCACCCAAATATATTTTTAAAGGGGTTAGTGATCCAGCAAACACATGTTAACCCTCAAACAGACACTCACTCGGGCATAAGCAACAAGGGCAAAAAAAAATATATACTAAAATCACCCCCACACACACTCCCCCCGAAGAAAAACTGAGTGAGAGTGTGTATGTGTGTGTGTGTGTGTGTGTGTGTGTGTGTGTGTGTGAGAGAGAGAGAGAGAGAGTGTGTGTGTGTGTGTGTGTGTCTGTGTGAGAGAGAGAGAGAAAGAGAGAGAGTGTGCGTGGATGAAAAGAAAAGAAGATTTTCTCGGCACCGCCGCACACGACGACGCACACACACACACACACACACACACACACACACACACACACACACACACACACACACACACACACACACACACACACAAAGTAATAATAAACGTCTCACAGCGGCAGACTGGCATGCGCCCGGTGCCGCGCGTGTGTATGTACTGTGTGTGTGTGTGTGTGTGTGTGTAGCCTAACTGGGAAAACACGTCCCTCCGCAGGGGGGCTGCCACCTTAGCTTAGCATGACCAGCAGAGACCACCCCCCCCCCCCCCACCCACCCACCCGCCTCCTTAACGACCGTCTCTCTCGTTACACTTTCCCCTCCGTCTGCCGTCCAAAAGTCTTACTCATGTTTTGGTTTCCCAGTCTTTTGATGGTTCTTTTATTTTCCCCGCGCTAAAGTTAGCAGCATGCAGTCACGGCGGCGGCGGCGGTAGCATTAGCATTCGCGGTGGCGGTAGCGGGTAGCGGTGGCGGTCGCGTTCGTCACTTTCGGAGAATGACGGCCGATGATGTACGGGCGAAGGGGAAACGGTTTTCTGTAGGCAGGATGGAAATCAGTCGATTCGCGGTGTTTTTCGGCGAGTCTTCTCTGACGGGTTTATAATACGTCGGTACGACCGCCGCCGCAGTAACCTGAGGCCCTTCAAATACAGAAATGTGTGTTTAGTTTTCTTTAAGGCTACTGTATATACAGCTATTAGGAGATACACCAAAAAACACAGTATTATTTTCTAATATTTTATTAGAAAATAATGATTCAGCCTCGAAGGTTTACCCCAAAAGCCACGGTAATCGGAAGCCTTTTGAGAAGATATTTTGATAAAGACGCGCCAAAGAAAAAACCCACCGAAATAAAACAGACGATCTCGAACTTTATCAACAATCACAGATTTCCACCGAGCGACGGCGCGATCCGATCCCGTGTCTTTCAGAAATATTAGCACTACTGTCCGAATCAACAAACACCAGTTCAACTTACGCCGCGGCTCAACGGCTGAACGGCTGAACGGCTGAACGGCGACGGCGACGGCAAAAATATCAAAGCCAGACGATTTCATTTCAGCCATTTATTGTTTAAAGTCACATTAGCAATCTGCGGCGGCGCGACGCGACGCGAGGCTCGGGGCCAACGGGGCAGATGGGGCCCGGCCCGGAACGCAGACCCGCTGCCACATAAATTCCCCCGATGCCACCGGTGGTACTAACTGTGTGTTATGGCGGACCCCCCCCCCGGGGTCCTGCTGCCAAACGCCACACTTCATGTCTTATTCCGCTCCGTTCTCCGTTCCCAACGTCTGTGACGGATCGCCTCAGATGTTTGCTCCCTCGTTAGTATTATTAAAACAATAAACTCGGCCCGCTAGCGACCGAGAAAACACCCGAGCGAGAGTAGGAAGGTCGAGCCAATAAGCCCGAGCGTAGCGTAGCGGGGGGATTGCTATAACGCCAACGTGATTGTTGTCGTTTTTTCCTGTGTATTTATGGATCGACTTGATCCACCCATCATGCATCTGGGGTCGGCACGCACGCCCTCCTATCTTCTGTTCTCACTGGATTTGGACCTAAGCCGTTCGGCCCGCACGTGTCGTCGTGTCTGGTCAAATATTTTTCATCGTTTGCCTTTAATCTGCGTCATTCAAAGAGAATCGTATAAAAATTAGCTTAACGTCGCGTGTAAATGAACGGAATGAAAAGTCGCCGATTTTGTATCGCGCCTTTAAACGCGAGGTTCGCAAAGTCAGCGGATCGTTTTATGTCGTTTTACACAAAGCGCAGATGTTACGTCCGTGAAACTTTTTTAACCGTCGACGGCGTCCTCAAGCCGATAAATAAAAAGTTTGATTGAAAAATAACGGAATGCAAAGCCAGGCGGGAAAAAAAAACGACAAATAAAGTTGTTTTTGAACCCAAAAAACGACAGCATGACAGAGACCGGAGCATCGAGCATCTAAAACCTCCGTGCCAAAGACCAACCATAAATC
>PIJE02002549.1:50000-55000 GCA_002895965.2 Coryphaenoides rupestris
CACCATCGCCACCCCGCCACCACCGCCACCACCATCAACACACACACACACACAACACCACACACACACACACCACACACACACACACACATCACATAGACGCACACACACACACACGCATACACGACACACACACCAGCACGCACATGGACACACACGTACACACACACACACACACACACACACACACACACACACACACACACACACACACACACACACATGCACAGAAAGACAGAAAGATATGGATCGATATCCCTCATATCTCTCTCGTTTACCTCAAAGCTCTCGATTCTCCCGCCCTGCCGCGCACCATGTGACCCACGTCCGTAGAAACCCCACGCTAATCTACTTTGAATCAGGAAGCAAAATCGCGGCGGAGGAGGAGGAGGATGAGGAGGAGGAGGAGGCCGGGGATCGTATTAGTTATTTGTTGATTACATTATTTATTCAAACCTGCTCTCTGCTACTCTGCAGTATCCCCCCCCCCCACCGCCCCCCCTCCCTCCCCGCCCCCCCCCCCTCCCCCCCCCCCCCCCCCGCCACCGCCCCCTCCCCCAGCAGTCCCCGCGGGGCCGGCCCTGGCCTGGCCCGGTGGTTAGCAGCGTGGCGTCCGGTGCCCAGATGGATGCAAATGACTTCTCAAGGTCCCAGTGATTTGCTCATTAACTTTCCGCGGGCATAAGTCCTAACTTTATTATTGACTGCGCAGAATACACAATCCGGCGACCTCTGCCACCGCCGACTAAATCTCTCTCATCCCGATCCATTGTACTGATTTCTGCAGCGCGTCCAGAAAACTAGAGACAGCAGTTCAGTCACCTCAAGGGTTTTACGGTCCCTCCCTCCCTCCCTCCCTCCCTCTCTCTCTCTCTCTCTCCCTCTCCCTCCCTCCCTCCCTCTCCCCTCTCCCCTCTCCCTCCCTCCCCCTCCCTCCCTCTCTCCCTCTCCCCCTCCCCTCCCCCCTCCTCCCCCCCCTCCTCCCCCTCCCCCCCCCCCCCCCCCTCCCTCTCCCCCCCCCCCCTCCCCTCCCCTCCCTCTCTCTTTCTCTCCTCCCCTCTCTCTCTCCCCCTCTCTCCCTCTCTCTCTCTCTCCTCCCCTCTCTCCCTCTCTCCCTCTCCTTCCTCCCTCCTCTCTCCCTCCCTCCCCCTCTCTCTCTCTCTCCCTCCCTCCCTCCCTTTCTCTCTCTCTCCCTCCTCCCCTCTCTCTCTCTCTCTCTCCTTCCTCCCTCTCCCTCTCTCTCTCCTCCCCCCTCTCTCTCTCTCTCTCTCCCTCCCTCCCTTGTCGTGTTGTGTGTGCGTGCGTGTGCGTGTGTGTGTGTGTGCGTGTGTGTGTGTGTGTGTGTGTGTGTGTGTGTGTTGTTGCTCTGATGTCAGGTGTATTATTAAAAAGAAAAAGCCAATTCCAAAGTTTTCCGCCGTCTCGATTATTTTAAATATTGAGACATGGAAACAAGAAATGAAAACACTTTGAATAAATCCCCCGTTCTTCAAGAATCCTCAAATACAAACGAGAGGCTAATACAACTCATAGTTATAGTATTACACGTCTTATATCTTATATCTTATATCTATTCTATCTTTTGAGATTGAGCCTGATAGATCTATTCATTAGAAGTCACTTTGGATAAAAGCGTCTCTGAAATATCTAAATAATCCTAATAGCGTCATATAAACAGAATACTGTAGTAACTGTAATCATATGAACAGATGTAGTGACGGTAAATGTAATCATAGTAACAGAAGTGGTCATAGTAACCAATAATATGAACAGAAGTAGTAACAGCAACTGTGGTAATAGTAATAGAAGTAGCTCAGAGTAATTATCATTGTAATCATTGATAATCGGAAGTGTTCTCCGAGACAAGGAGTAAATATTTTGTGAATATATTTCCAACGTGAGAGCTTGTGTGAACAACCAGGCATCCATTGTTGTTCTGACACAAACAACAACAACACAACAACACAACATCTTTCGTCATCCAATCATCAACCTTTTGTCATTCAATTACAGCTCGTTAGTGAATGCCAATTACTTTTCCCATAAACAAACCACATCTTTTTTTAGACCGTTACGATTAAATCTCTAATTCCGGGAATAGAGATCTACATAAACGGCGCGCACACACGCGCACGCACACACACACACATGCACACCCACACACACACACGCGCTCACACACACACCACGCACGTACACACACACACACACACACACACACACACACACAGTGATCAATAGCCAGTGAATGAGAGTGCCAGTGATCTGATTAACTCCCCATTATTTCCCCTCCAGCCCCTTCGTTAGAAGCCATGACGAGAAAACACACACACACCACACACACACACACACACACACGCACACGCGCACACGCACACGCACACACACACACACACACACACACACACACACGCCACACACACACACACCACACACCACACACACACACACACACACACACACACACACACGCACACACACACACACACACACACACGCGCACACGCACACACACACGCACACACACACACACACACACACACACACACACACACACACACACGCACAGCACATCACACATGCACACACACACACACACCACACACGACACGCACCACAACGCACACACACACGCACACACACACACACACACACACACGCACACACACACACACACACAAGAACACACACGCACACACGCACACACAGACACCACATTGACTTTGCATAGACTCCTCCCCCTTCTGAGCAGCAGACTTATATAGTTTTCCTGACTTCCGGCCAAAGGGGACCCTACTGGGAGTCTCTACTGGGAGGCCCTACAGGGAGACCCGACTGGGAGGCCCTACTGGGAGGCTCTACTGGGAGGCCCTACTGGGAGGCTCTACTGGGAGGCTCTACTGGGGTGCCCTACTGGGAGGCCCTACTGGGAGTCTCTACTGGGAGGCTCTACTGGGAGACCCGACTGGGAGGCTCTACTGGGAGGCTGTACTGGGAGGCCCTACTAGGAGGCTCCACTGGGAGACCCTACAGGGAGACCCGACTGGGAGGCTCTTCTGGGAGGCTCTACTGGGAGACCCTACTGGGAGGCCCTACTGGGAGGCCCTACTAGGACGCATCCTTGAGAACGGTATCTAACCCCCTACCTGCTCCTTCGTGACATGTCTGAATCCAGGAGGCAAGACAGGAGGAAGAGGAAGAGGGCGGAGAAGCCAAGCTCTCCCAAATGATGGGATGATGATGGGATTATCTGCTGTAGCCATGGTGACACCAGAGGGCTGGCTGTAGGCTACCCCCCCCCCCCCCCCCCCCCCCCCTCCCCACTTCGCTTAAAGAGATTATCGGGCGATGAAGATCGGAGGGCGGAGCCGGCAAAGTACAAAGTAAAGTTACTCGGTGATTGAAAAAGTCTCCATATTCTCCCCCCGCGTGAAGCAAATCAGCAGAGAAGGCTTTCGATTGCATAAAAGTGTGGGCTTCACAGGTGCTGCTCCGGCACGCTCACCTCCCGGGACCCCGCGGGCCCCCAGCAGCCCCCCCCCCCCCCCCCCCGCGGCTCCATAAACCCAATAACGCACACAAAGGGATGATAGGCTTTTATCATAAAAGCCACATATTCTGATTATTTGGACTTTTTTCTAAATTGCTATTCCTTTTCGTTTGAGGGAGAGAGAGGCGGGGGGAGGCGAGGGTGATGGGGGAGGGTGATGGGCGAGGGAAAATAAAAGAATAATAAAAGCGCTTGCGGTGCAGGTGAGCCCACGCGTGTAACATTGGGCTGATGAAATGCGACCGTAATGCATTACTATCTCTACTATCTTACTGTGGGGGGGGGGGGGGAATATTATTCAATTTGGGGCTTTCCAAGACACACTCTGGGTTTAGAGACGTCTAGAGGCGTGTCTCTGTCTTTCTTTCTTTGTGTGCCGCCGCCCCCCCGCATTAATAATACAAAATACAGGGAAAGAAATCGGACCGGCTGCTTAATTCTCCGACCGATTCAAACCTCTCGCAGTCTCCATGGAAGACGATTGGCCGATCGGTCGTTAAACGTGGGTAATTTACATGTGTGTGTGTGTGTGTGTGTGTGTGTGTGTGTGTGTGTGTGTGTGTGTGTGTGTTGTTGTTGTTGTGGTCGGGCGGCGACGGCGGGTTAATTTTATGAGGGATGTTACGTTAACGGCCGTATGGCCCCGCCGAGCCTTTTATGACGAGCGAGCTGGCGTGCAGAAATATAGCTATATATACATATCTATATATTTGTTTATTTATTTCAGATTTCAATAATTCAAAGTTGATGTCTAAATTGTCCCCGAGGGGTGGTAAGTTAGCCTTAACTTTGTGTGTGTGTGTGTGTGTGTGTGTGTGAGAGAGAGAGAAAGACAGAGAGACAGAGAGACAGAGAGCGAGAGACAGAGAGGAGACAGATGGACTGAGACAGAGAGACAGAGAGAGAGACAGAGAGAGAGACAGAGAGACAGAGACAGAGAGAGAGAGAGAGAGACAGAGAGAGAGACAGAGAGAGAGAGGGAGAGAGAGAGAGAGTTAAAAAGAAACAGTAAAAGTCACAAACAGATAGCGAGCGTGTCTTGGAGGGGAGTGAATGTAGTGGTGGTGGGGGGGGAGTGGAGAGGGGGAGAGATGGGAGGACGGGTGAGTGAGGGGGGGAGGGATGGGGAGGAGGGGTGAGTGAGGGGAGGAGGGAAGGAGGGGCGGGAGGGGGGAGGGAGGAGGAGGGGGGGGGTGTGTTGCAAATTGAGCAGCGAGAGAGAGGAAGCCTGTGAGAAAAACACACAACCTTATACACCGGGACCGGGGCGATTCAAATCAATTTTAAAAGCAGAGCCGACGAGAGAAGAAATTCCTCCAGCAAACGACCGAGGGCCCGAAGAAGACGAGGAAGAGGAGGAGGAGGAGGAGGAGGAGGAGGAGGAGGAGGTGGAGGAGGTGGAGCAAGTACAGGAGGGTGGGGGGGGGGGTGTATCAGAAGAGGAGACATG
>PIJE02002549.1:60000-62500 GCA_002895965.2 Coryphaenoides rupestris
CTAACCCTACCTGCTCCTCCTAGTTAAGTGTGGAGGTGTCCCTGAGCAAGACACCACCTAACCCTACCTGCTCCTCCTAGCTAAGTGTGGAGGTGTCCCCTGAGCAAGACACCACCTAACCCTACCTGCTCCTCCTAGCTAAGTGTGGAGGTGTCCCTGAGCAAGACACCACCTAACCCTACCTCCTCCTCCTAGCTAAGTGTGGAGGTGTCCCTGAGCAAGACACCACCTAACCCTACCTGCTCCTCCTAGCTAAGTGTGGAGGTGTCCCTGAGCAAGACACCACCTAACCCTACCTGCTCCTCCTAGCTAAGTGTGGAGGTGTCCCTGAGCAAGACACCACCTAACCCTACCTGCTCCTCCTAGCTAAGTGTGGAGGTGTCCCTGAGCAAGACACCACCTAACCCTACCTGCTCCTCCTAGCTAAGTGTGGAGGTGTCCCTGAGCAAGACACCACCTAACCCTACCTGCTCCTCCTAGCTAAGTGTGGAGGTGTCCCTGAGCAAGACACCACCTAACCCTACCTGCTCCTGATGTGTTGGTTGTTACCTTGCATGGTTGGCACCGCCGTCGATGTATGAATGGTGAATGTGAGGCAATACTGTAAAGCACTTTGGATAAAAGCGATGTATAAATGCAATCCATTTACCATTTGAGACTTCCTTTTCCATTACTGTTTCACATTTGATGACAAATTTAATTTGTATCGAAGGCGACTCACAGTGAATTTTACAGATATTTACATTTAGGGGCATTTATCAGATGCTTTTATCAAAGCGACTTACAAAGAGTACATTTGTTGAAAGAGAGACAGCAGTATATCGCTGTGGTACATAAAGATAAGAAGAGGACAGGTTTCAAGCATTCATAGTTACAAGGTTAATAGAACGAGTTGCCTGCATAATAAGCTGGGATAAGAGGTCTAGGCGTTAGGCGGTAAGAAATGTGGAAGTCTCAAGGTCGTTGTATCACAGGTTAAAGACGGGGGATGTTCCATGAGTTGGAACCCTGGGTTGCTTTGACCGCTCAGCTTCTAAAAACACACCTTCTAGTGCAGAAACACGAAAGAAAGAAGCTGAAACCAACACCTTCTCACTCCTCCTCAACCCTGCGTCGTCTTCCCCCCTCGAGAAACTATCACAACACGAGCCGAGGAACGAGAGTGTGTGTGCTGCGGTGTGTGTGTGTGTGTGTGTGTGTGTGTGTGTGTGTGTGTGTGTGTGTGTGTTCTGAGTGATACCGAGTGCATGTATGTGTCCTCGCTAATGTGCTGAGACCTCTGACTCCCTGCGGAGACGGCTGCCTGCTGTTTAATTACATTTTAAACACCGGACACACACACACACACACACACACACACACACACACACACACACACACACACACACACACACAGAGGCAGATTGTTCAGTGTGGGATTACGGTCCCGTCCTGTCGGGCTGCTGGTTCTGACCTCTGTCTGACCTCTACCACCACCACCATCGCCACCACCACCACCACCACCACCACCAGCACCAGCGCCACCACCACCTCGATATCCATGTTTTTTTTTCCTAAGCTACCAAAGAAAAGGATTTGGATAAAAGACTCGATACTTCTATTTTATGACGAAAGAAATCTGAACGTTAGATTTGTCGTTGTCGTTGTAGAACAATGGAGATGTGTTGACTTTAGAACGTCAGGCGTAGAAAAACTAAGACGGCCGACGAGGCAGAATTCCTTCCAAACGGACCGGTCGTGTTCAAACCAAATGCTCACCAGTGGAGCCTGTGAACCTTCCTGTCCTGTCTTCCTCCTCCTCCTCCTCCTCCTCCTCCTCCTGCTCCTCCTCCTCCTCCTCTTCATCATCCTCCTCCTCCTCCTCCCTCTGTCTCTCTGAGCGATGGGACGGCGAGCGGAACATCTGTTAACAACCTTTTAAAACCCACCGGCGCACACCGACACACGGCTGTAATGAACCACTCAGGAGCTCCATCGGAATAATACTCACATGGGGGTTGAGGGGGCATGTAGAACCCCTGGTCCCAAAACGGTACAACACACACTTCCATCATTTTAATCCTCGCTCTCTCTCTCTCTCTGTCTCTCTCTCTCTCTCTCTCTCTCTCTCTCCCTCACACACTCTCTCTCTCTCTCTCACACACACACACACACACACACACTCTCTATCTATCTCTCTCTGTCTCTTTCTCTCTCTCTCTCACAGACTTTATCTCTCCCTCTCTCTCACAAACTCTCTCTCTCCCTCTCTCTTTTCACTCTCTCTCTCTCTCTCTCTCTCTCTCTCGCTCCCCAATTTGTCTCTCTCTCTCTCCCTCCTCCCTCCCTCCCCCCTCCCTCCATCCCGTGACAGTTATCTGCGGGGTAATGGCGGCGTGGGGGGAGAGAGATGACGCGATAATGCACACGACCCGATGTCCGGGCGCTGTCACCGAGACCGTCCCCTAACCGCTCCTACACCCTCTAATTGGTTTGCCTTGCACCCCCCCCCCCCCCCCCC
>PIJE02002550.1:5000-34668 GCA_002895965.2 Coryphaenoides rupestris
TTTTTTATCTTTATGCTTGTCTCTTGAATGGATCATTATTGGACTACAATTTAATTAAAAAGTATGTCCCTGTTATTATAAAGTATTTCCCTTGTTGGCCTCGCCACAGTTCACAGATACTGTTGGTCATGGTTTAAAATGGATATCACAAGACTTCATGGAGCTATTGTTGATTCAGGTTCAGTTGTCCCAGCATTGTTTGCACTTTGCGTTGCGACTTTTGTCATACAAAACGCAGTCACAAGTCACACACCAGCCCCCCCTGTCTGTCTGACTGCTGCTGGGAGTGGAATAGGATTGATCAGCAGGCTAATCCCTCGCCTGGGGAGTCGTGTTCCAGCTCTCCATCACCCCGAGCTCTGTCTGGCCCCCTCCCACTCCTCCCACTACTCCCAGTCCTCCCACTCCCCAGGGCAGGAGGGGAGGAAGAGGGGAGGGGGGGGGGCGGTGAGGATGAAATACCTTGGAGATTGGTCCTCTAAGCTCAGTCCACTGAGCCAGTTTGAGGCTGTCAGTGCTAAATTGTTCTTTTCCCCTTATCGCACATGCGTGGCTTATACTCTTATACTTTTTATGTTCCCAGCTCTCTCTGACAAATGGTCTTTATAGAAATAACAACAGCCACGCAATCCTGTGTAATGAGCCATTTGATTCTGGCTCAATAACCCTAATCAGTGTCCGTCTGAAGGTTTGCTTTTTAATTGGAGGCCGGGGGGGCGGAGGGGCGGAGCTACTCCACAAAAAGACCCTCATGTGAAGTTGATTTGGTAAACGAGGCCTTCTTCACAGCAGCAGGCCCGACACACACATGCGCACACACACACACACACACGCACACACGCACACACGCACACACATGCGCACACAGACACTGACACATGCTCGCACACACACACACATGCAGAGATGCATGCCTGCGCACACACACACACACACACACACACACACACATGCATGCCCGGCCGCACACACACACACACGCACACGCACACATACAACACTCTCTCTCACGCACAGACACACAGACACACACATACAAACACACACACACACACACACATACACACACGGACACATACACACACGGACACACACACGGCCAGCCCCCAGATCAAGTGCAGATGCCTGTGTTCTCGGCGTTGTGCTGATCAGCCAGAGGGATGTGTAATGTGTGGTCAGAAGAAAGGGACCGAGCAGATTGAAGGAGGATAAGTCCCTCCGCTCAGACGGAGCTGACAACAGGAGGACACACAGAGTTTATCCAAACACACACACGTCAGCCTCCAACCGAGCCCTTGGACAGATTAGACACGAGTGACTTGCTGCATGTCATTTTGTGTGTGTGTGTGTGTGTGTGTGTGTGTGTGTGTGTGCGTGCGTGTGTGTGTGTGTGTGTGTGTGTGTGTGTGTGTGTGTGTGTGTGTGTGTGTGTGTGTGTGTGTGTGTGTGTGTGTGTGCGTGTGTGTGTGTGTGTGTGCGTGTGTGTGTGAGTTAGACTATTACATGATGATGTGGACTTCTGATGATGAAATGAGGTTTCAGTCTGTTGGGATTCCGAGTGAGGCCGGGTTAGGCTCCGCCTCTCTCTGGCTGGGTTGCATCAAGCAAAGAGGGTGACCTGCCTGGCAGTGTCTCTCTCGCGGCCTCTATCATGAGATGAGCATAGGAGAACTACATCACACACACACACACACACACACACACACACACACACACACACACACACACACACATGCTAAAGCCAAACCAGAAACAGAGGAATCTAACATGAGAGAACAACAGAGAGGAGAGGTGAGGGGGGAGAATCAAAGGGAGGAGAGGGTGAGATTTTCAGGTGTGCTTCAGCTGCTCTCATCACTGATCCCACCTGGTGCGTAACCATGGCACCCAGATTCAGACTTAATAATCAACACTTCAAACACTCTTCAAACTAGGTTATCTCTCTCTCTCTCTCTCTCTCTCTCTCTCTCTCTCTCTCTCTCTCTCTCTCTCTCTCTCTCTCTCTCTCTCTCTCTCTCTCTCTCTCTCCATGCACCTGCCTTTAATGGTTGCCCATATGTCCATCTCCACAGTAAATCTTAGCTGTGCATGTGTGTGTCAGTCTGTCTGTCTGTCTGTGTGTGTGTGTGTGTGTGTGTGTGTGTGTGTGTGTGTGTGTGTGTCCCTGCAGCAGTGTCATGTTTCTGTCAGTGCACTGCACGCTCCTATACTCTGCACACCCCCGCAACTGCCCCCCCGCCCACCCCACCAGAGCAGACGAGGGTATCAATAATGCAGGCATCCTGGAGGTGACTTTGTTGCACAGAACGCCCATAATGAGATCACACACACACACACACACACACACACACACACACACACACACACACACACACACACACATATCTACGTGCGCACTATCTCACACAAATTTGATATCTGAACAACAAACACACACACACACACACACACATGCACTTGAGCAGACCAAAGCTGCCCGCATGCACGGCCGACAGGCATTACCATACACTATACAAATGATCAGATTAAGTTTGAGACTTGACTTTAACTTTAAAAGAATTATTTATCATTCCAGAATCAAGGATGCATTAGGCCCTGGTCATATCTCTTCCTCAGGCTATTTCCTGTGTGTGTGTGTGTCTGTGTGTCTGTGTGTGTGTGTCTGTGTCTGTGTGTCTGTGTGTGTGTCTGTGTGTGTGTGTGTGTGTGGTGTGTGTGGAGTGTTTTAATCTGGCAAAGTGCAGTAAAGCAACTTAATCATTGGTGTCGTCCCACTCGAGAACACAGGGTTAGAGCACACTGTGTGATAGAGCAGCACTCAACCCGTAGACACCCTGTTATGACTCTGTGCTGCAGGTAAATAACGATCTAAATTCTCTTTTCGATAATTATCAGTTGAAAAGTGAGAGATCAGCCCGGTACAAATGACGATTTCTCTCTGTCTCTCCGTAGCTCTCTCTCTCTGCTTGTGGGGACACACAAGATATAAACAAACACATTCAAATTCCAGCAACCTACCATAGTGTGCGTGTGTGTGTGTGTGTTCAGGAACAAGGCAGGGCGGATGGAGTGTGTATGTGTGTGTGTGTGTGTGTGTGAGTGTTTGCGTGTGTGGTAGAACCAACCCAGACTCACACACCCTCTATTAATTGTAAATTGTATTTATGTTGTCAAACACAGTCACAGAGGTCAAAGGTCAAAAGGGGTAATCCACACAGGTCAGAGTGCATAGCCCAGAGTCATACCGGCGTTCTAGTGAAGGTAATCTCCGATCTCTGTCAGACCAGTGAGATATAGTTCACTGTCATTGTTTGAGTAAACAGTTGCTGTTCCGTGCACATTCGTTTTTCTTTGTGCAACATTCGCCTTATTTTTGTCTCGGATTATGCGCGATGTGTATCTCGAACTTCATGAGACAAGTGTTCAACATGTCTGCTGAGTCAGCAGCACACCATAGGATCCTATAACCAGTGGCTGGCATGATGATGATGATGATGATGATGGTGCGTCGGTGTAACAGTGATGCTGGCTCACGTGTTCAGGTATCGCTGGCGCCTCATATATTGTTTCCCTGTATCGCCCCGCGCCCCGCCGTCTACCGCCAAATCCTAATCCAATTACGTTCCCCGTCGCCGCGGGTAACCAAGACGACCTCGGCGCGGGCTATCTCTTCATCGGCGGCGGCGGCGCGGCGGCGACAGACAAGCCGCGCACAGATCAAGACTCTGTATTCATGATCCCGATTCCCAACCGGCAGAAGCATTCCGCCCGTTATCGCTGTTCGAGGGGAACCATGGGAGCGCGGCTTTGGGGGAGAACAATAGCCGGTGTGTTTTGAGATTCACCGTCTCGGCGGCCAAGGACACGTGCGGCGTGGGAAGGTTGTGTTACTTCCCGCACGGTGAACGCAGGTTTGACTCGTGTGCCCGTCATCATCATAATAATAACAACAACAACAACAATATATTTTATGAAAAAGCTACTGACCCCGACGTGATTTGAACACGCAACCTTCTGATCTGGAGTCAGACGCGCTACCGTTGCGCCACGAGGTCCTGGTCATTTGAGAGGCCCAGCTGGACTCGACTCACCCCGGCTGGCAGTGCGCTCGTGGGAATAGCTGCACTTGTCAGCGCTAATGTGACACTCGTAAACCCCCCCCCCCACACACACACACGCTCTGCCTCTCTCTCTCTCTCTCTCTCTCTCAGAGCACTTTCCCGCCTCTTTTCTTGTCCCTCTTTTGCTTTGGCACTCCCTCCCTTCATTCTCCACCTCCAAGGCATCCCATTGAATCTAGTTACCGTGTGTGTGTGTGTGAGCTGACAGGTATCCTACAATAGGGCGGAAGCAGCTATTGTGTGGACGTGTGTATGTTTTGTGTGTGTGTGTGTGTGTGTGTGTGTGTGTGTGTGTGTGTGTGTGCGCGAGTACGCGGCCCACGCCGTCGTTCGTTTGTCTGCCGTCGCAGTCGCTACACTGATCTCCTCGGAATGCGATAAACAAACAGCCAGCGAGGCGGGGCTTGTCGATGGCAGGGTGGGGGATGGGTGGGGCCAAGGTGGGCGTGGCCAATGTGAAACTGGGCTGGGCCTGACGAGACAGAGTTAACGAGTACACTTTGCACAACCTGCTGTGCGTGTTGCTGCTGATACGCCAAGGCAAAGGTTCACTAGCTTTAGTCACTGTTAGTCAGCGGGCATAGGGGTGGTGTGTGTGTGTGTGTGTGTGTGTGTGTGTGTGTGTGTGTGTGTGTGTGTGTGTGTGTGTGTGTGTGTGTGTGTGTGTGTGTGTGTGTGTGTGTGTGTGTGTGTGTGTGTGGGGGGGGGGATGTATGGACATTTATTAGACAATTAGCCCTGAGTCAGCAGAAGGAGAGCTCTAGATCTTGTTTCCGTATTGAGTCACTCTGGGATTATCGTCAGTTTTATGACTGTTGGCCTCCATACTGGGTTAAACAGCCACACACTGAGAGGTATTAAGTGTTGCACACATACCACATACAACATGATGCATTATTCATTTGTGGGGGAGTTTTGCATGAAAAGTAATATACGTATATATATATGTGTATATACATAAAAGTTTGATTGATTGATTAATATCTGGTGTCTTGGATATCGTGCCATGCGGTCTTTATTTTATTGGCATGACCTCACTTATCATTAATGTTGCACACTTATAGGTCATTAATAACTCATTATCCTCCAGTGGGCAGGGTGTGTCATTTCGTGATGAGTGATACAGTAAACTTTGGAATATTGTGGAATATGTTTGTCGTTGGGATTTTGGAGGCCTTTACAAGTTTAACTTGTAGAACAGCTGAAGACCACCGGACATGTGGGTGGTCTGTGTTTTGACAGGAGTGCTTTACGCTATAGTGGTGGTGGTGGTGGTGGAGGTGGTGGTGGTGGTGGTGGGGGTGGTGGTGGTGGTGGGTGGGGGGGGGCATGAGGTGACAAGATCTGTATGTACTGTATACTGCGTTTCCTTGTCCTCATAGCATTTGGAAGTATGCCTCGGCCTAGAAAATAAATAAAATAAAAAGAACGATGCCGTCATTCTCTCACTGGTATAAGTAAAATAAACCTTGGTGGTTAGTTCCACTCGGTCGACAGACTCCTGATAAACAAATATCGGCCAAGAAGTCTGGCATTAAGACATCTTTGGGTCCAGAGAACTATTTGCTTGTGTGCTCATTGTTGCACAGTGTGGTGCTGCTATACTTTCCATCCATCTATCATACGTTGAGCTGAGCTAAACGCTATATTTTCCGTCCAGAGTGAGACATTTGGAACGCCGTCTTCATCTCCCAGCAACAACGTGATTCATGCTTTAAGCCGTAATCCCGCCAAACGTCTTGTCTTGGCCGCTGTGGGAACGACGACCCATGTCAGCAGGCAGGGCAAACGTGTTAACATGTGAAGCAATCGTATTTAATCTTTAATCTTGTGTTTGGTTTCAGTGTGTTTAACATGCGTCTGCGTCTTATGCCGTGCTCTCGGCCTAAAGTGAGTAGTCATGGAGTTGCGGTATACTTTTAGGCACTATGGACACAAAGCTTCTATGTGAATTCAGTTTTTTTGTTCAAATGCTGCGTTTTAATAGTGGAATATTCTAGATAGTAATATTTGTGTTGAAATGATGGCCGTTGCAGCACATGAGACATTACTCATCGTATTCAACACATTGACAGCCTTGCTCACGATCTAAACCCTGTAATTACATTAAAACCAAATCTTTGGAAATGTCTCTGCCCTCTGTATCTTGTCGGTTTTTTGAGGACACAATTGGGAAAAAAGAGAAGTTAAACACAGCTTTTCCCTCTTAATGACCACAGAGAGAGAGACTCATTTTCCCTCGTCATTCGGAGCATTCTGTTCGGCGAAACCGCAGTGAAAGGCAGACGGTACGAGAGAACAGAGTCAGCACATGAAGACGTTTGACTCGGAGGCTGCTGGGGAATATTGTCCGATGGAAACGAGCGTGGAATGGAGCGCCGAGCGCCGTAGCTAGTTCTACTGGGACTCACGAGTCATGTGCCGCCAAACAGCCAAGGCAGGCCAAACCGCAGACAGACAGCCAAGCGGTCCAATCAAATGCACGTATACTGATAGGTTGGGCGTTTTGAGATCCTCGCCACATACCATACCATCACACACACACACTCACACGCACACACTTTCTGCAAAGTTAAGCGTGCTGAGCTGCATTACACCCACCACCACCACCACCACTACCACCAACCACCACCACCACCACCAGCTCAGCCTCTACCTGCGTTGGTTCTGCTCTGTATTGTATTGTATATAACCTATACAATGGGTTGAGATATCTAATGTACTCCCGCGGGGGGATTGTATAGTTCTCCTTGTTGTCAAACGGTATGCTATGCTGTATCTAACATCTGTATTTCATGCTTTGAATCCTACGGCCGGGAGCACCTTAAAAGAGTGGCCAAACTAAAGTGTATTACCATTTCATGCTACACATGGTTAAATCATAAAACATATTTAGGATTGCCTTTCTTTAGGGACACAGACATTCTCATGTAGGGAAACTTGGTAAGTAACATAAGATACAAAATAAATACATTCAAACACAGACAATATAAATTTTTTTCATCACATTAACCGACTGGAACCAGTCAAAATATTGTAGTCTGCAGAGAAAATTCACTTCTGCTGACTGTTGCTAACCAGGATGCAAAATGTTTCTTCATCACAGTGTTTGTTGTTGCTGATGCCCCAAACCAGTGGTTCCCAAACTATTTTTTTACTAATGTCATATTTTTCAGCCAAGTACCCCCTTTACCAACACAATACAGTGTAGGAAGGGGAGAAATAAATGGGGTTTTGGCATCACTTCTCGGGATGATCGGATGTCACAAAGTCATGCAACTATTCGCTAATTTCTCCCCCGAAAAAAAGCACCAAGCCTGAAGTGGTTCAGAGCTGGTGCACGTAACTCCGATTAGGCCTACCGACAACATTTTGGTGTTTCTGTTTTAGCTTTCCGTTTTTTTTATCTTTCGATTCCCCTTTCTCCTTGTTTTTAGACAGTACCCCCTTCCAAGTACCACTCAGGCACTCTACCCCCATTTGAGAAACACCGCCCTAAACAATCAAAACGTCTTTTTTTTGAGTGGCAAAAAACCATCATGGAGACACACCCCCTCCTGAACGCAGTACACCGACGACCATACAACACACGGCCCATCTGATGTGACCCCATGAGCTCCAACGGTTATCCAAACGCAAAAGCTCTTCAATAATGCACGGGCTGATTATGTATCAGGCAGGGTGAACCAAGTAGATTTCCAGGCCATCCGCTGACAACAAGGGATTAAAGTGTTTGATGACAGGGGGGGAGGCCTGCCAAAGACCGGTACGCCGCGCCAGACCGCTGGACGGGGAACAGTTGGATCGAGGGCCCTGTGCGTGCGATTAGCGCCGCCGATTACACATCGATCAATATTCCTATTCCTATTTTTAAGATAATTGAAGGTATACAATAAAAAAAAAAAAGTTTAATGTTACTATTATTTCAATCAATTTATCCGACATTGTATGTATAAATGTCTCGGGCTATAGCCTTTGGTATAAGTCCAAGTTCATTCACATTACAATGCTAATGGCTTCCTATAAACCCTCCCCTCTCTCTCTCTCTCTCTCTCTCTCTCTCTCTCTCTCTCTCTGCCTGTCTGTCTGTGTCTCTTGCCCCACGACCAGGACCACAACTACTGGGTGCAGGTCCACCGGCTGGAGCATGGCGACGGGGGCATCCTGGACCTGGACGACGTGCTGTGTGACGTGGCCGACGACAAGGACCGGGTGAGTCATGCTTATCGCTCTGTCTCTGGGTCTGTGAGTTCTCTCTGTGTATATTTACTGTATGTGTTTGTGTATTTAAATGAGTGTGCCTCAGTGTGTGTGGGTGTGTGCGTGCGTGCGTGGGTGTGTGTGTGTGTGCGTGACAGTGTGTGTTTGTGTTGTAAGTCACAGTCTGTCTTGTTAATTGCTGGTTTTGGTTTCAGTTTCAGTTTCAGTGTCATTCTCGCCGTCTCTCTGTCGCTACATGTCGCTCATCACCTGTGTGAGGGCCGTGTGTGTGTTATTATGACACCGCTCTCACTGCTGATGTATTGCCCTCCATACCATGGGCACCATGGGTAAGGCTAGGCTAGGCTAGGCTAGGCTAGGCGGTTTGCCCTAGTGCTCAAAGGCACCGGGGCAGCAGGAGACCCAAGATGTGTTGTGTTCTATCGTCCTGAGTTCTATTGTTGTGCTGCGACATATCGATCAGGTATCATATTGCGATCAGTTTGGTCTGAGAAGATGCTGTAAGTTATTCATGGCCTTTGTGTGTGTGTGTGTGTGTGTGAATGTGTGTGTGTGTGTGTCCGTGTGTGTGTGTGTCTGATGATTGTAAAGGATGAAATACACCCCTGTCAATATACACACACTTGACACACACACATGTGATGGTCATAATATTGCAATATGGTTAGAAAACGAGTACAACTGTGCCAATTCCATTCCTGCATCCATAAATACACACAACTTCTGAATATACAACCCCCCCCCGCCGCCGTTCTTCCATATGTGATCTTGAGGGTTTCTCCTGCCGTTGGCCACGGACTCAGACGGCGATCGGGAACGCTTTACCGCGTGCCGTCCCTAATCGCTGCAACCTGTTGGCAAGGCTTCACACGTCTCCGGGATGCGGGAGGTTGCCGCGGTAACACGGGGCAAGCATGGCTGACACCCCCCCCCCCACCCCCCACCCCCACCACACTCCATTTAAAATGCCTTCACGTCGCTGTGTGAGTGCGATTTATTAGTATGTGTGCGTGATCTGTTTGCGTGCGTCAACGTCGTACTGTTGCAGTATGGTATGTGTTATTATGACGCCTCCACGGAATTTTCTGCCGTGTGTGTGCGCGCATTCAATATTTGAATGCGTGCGGCTACGGCGCGGCTAAGTGTGTGTGTGTGTGTCTGTGTGTGTGTGTGTGTTTATTTATCCGTCAACCACACCCCGCTAACTGTGAATGATTGCCCACAATGCTGCTGTGTTTTGCTTCTGGCAATGTGTGTGCGCGACAAAGCCTGACGCACACACGTGTTTGTCTGGAGACACAGAGCCCGGAGAGACGGCAATGACTGAAACGCGGCAAATGCGTCTTCTGACTGACTGAGGGGGTTGACCTGTAATCGGCTATCTGAGCTAACGCGGCCCGCCTCTCCAGTGTGGGCGCCAGACGGTTGAGTCAGACGATGGTTTGTCGTCATTAAAGTTCTTTATTCGGTGTAGACTCCAGGCTCCAGTGGCGCAATCGGTCAGCGCGCGGTACTTATACAGCAGTATCCTGCAGAGCAATGCCGAGGTTGTGAGTTCGAGCCTCACCTGGAGCAAACCTTTAACTTGGTCTTCTTCTGGTGGCTGTGGTGGGCTGACCTCATGCCTACACGGACAACAGTGAACAGCCATGCTGAGCGGTACTACGGGACTGAACCCCGTCACTGCTGCTGTGATGGTTTGCTCGTATAATGGTTTGTTTCCCATGGCTATAATAATCTAATCTCCGGAGATTATTATGGTGAATGTGAGCAAGGCAGACAGAGAGAGTGATGGGCGTTACAGTACCTGATATGAAGTTTGTGTGTGTGTGTGTGTGTGTTAGTGCTCGCTTGGGATTGTCTATTGAGTGATGAGAGAGAGAGAGAGAGAGAGAGAGAGAGGCGTGTGTGTTAGTGCTCGCTTGGAATTGTCTATTGAGTGATAAGTGTGTGAGAGAGAGAGAGAGAGGCGTGTGTGTTAGTGCTCGCTTGGAATTGTCTCTTGAGTGATAAGTGTGTGTGCGTGAGAGAGAGAGAGAGAGAGAGAGAGAGAGAGAGAGAGAGCGTGTGCGTGTGTGTGTGTGTGCTTGTGTGCTTGTGCTTGCTTGGAATTGTCTATTGAGTGATAAGCGTGTATGTGAGAGAGAGATGGGAGTTACAGTACCTGCTTTGAAGAGTGTATCTTGATTATCCAATCTAGATCTGCTGTCGCGCGTGTGTGTGGTGTGTGTGTGTGTGAGTGCAAGCGCACACGAGTGTGTGTGAGTGCGAGCGCACATGAGCGTGTTCTATCAAAGACGAGGAGGTGCTGGATGCCATGGTTACGCACCAGGTGGGATCAGTGGTGAGTGCAGCTGCTGTGCACCTTGTCTCTGAAACACACCTTAAAATCCCCCCCCCCCCCCCCCCTCACATCTCTTCTCTATTGTTCTCTCTCACGTTATACTCTATTCTTCTGTTGCTGTGCTATATCTGTGAAATTGGGATTAAGTGTGCATCTAAATCGCAGGAATAAGTCAGAATACAAAAACACGTCTTATATATTATTACTGTAAACAATAAACTTAAAAGAAATCAAAGGAGCAACCAAAAGAAATCCCTGTCTGTGTTGTGGTCTTGTGCACTCGAGCCCCCTGGTGGTCGCTGGTCGCCACTCCACCGCTTGACAGACTTTTTGTCCTCCTTTGTTGTCATTGTTTGTCTCAAACACAGCCCAGCACCTCCCTGCTGTGTTAACACATTAAACACACTCGCACAACAATGAACACTTTGAGCATATTGGAACAGCGCAATTATGTTGTTCTGCCCCTGTCTGTATGTACAGTATGTCATTATTATAATATATATATTTTTTTTTACAGTAGGTCTGTACTTACAGACAACGTGGAATTACACCCACAGCCGTGTCTGACTTCTGAAGCGTGAGGCAATAGTTCAAATAAAACAGCAGTGCGGGAACCCAGAGAGATCCTGACAGGACCTCTCTGCGTTTGATGGATCACACACCGAAGCGACGGAACACGCCGCTGTGTGTTCGGCCGTTGACAGGAGAGGCAGAGACATGTCGTGACATTATCGGCTGCAACGTAACGCTGGTATCACGCAGAACAAGACGACACACACTCCCCAGCTGCTGCTGCGGTGGTGGGAGTTAACGCAGGCAACCTAGCAATTATGAAACTCTTTCTATTAACCTTGAATGCAACTCTGAATGCTTGAAACCTGCTCTATTATTATCTTTATGTAACACAGTGATATATTGCTGCCTCTCCTTCAACAAATGTACTCTTTATAAGTCGCTTTGGATAAAAGCATCTGACAAATGCCCCAAATGTAAATGTAAATCTTAAATGTACATTGTACATTACACTTATACAGTAATGCAGTGATACTGTACATGCTCTGGCTATGTCTAATGACAACAAAGTTGAATAGAAGTTGAATTTAGTATTTGGCATACTTTGATGGTAATTACTTTGATGGTATATTAATTAATAAAGCCTCAAAATAGATAATAAATAGTGAGTCCATTGTTGTCCTGGACCCGCCGAGCCTGTACAGCACTGTGTCGCTGTGCTAGAAGTACTGATGTGTACATACAGACAGCAGGGCTATCAACATTTGCATTGGCATAAACTAAACTGTGTGTGTCATTTGTGTGTGTGTGTGTGTGTGTGTGTAGGCTGAGTGAGTAGTAAATCCAGTTCACCCACTTCTCTGTATCAGGCCCCGCCTCTCAGGTGCCTCTACCAGCTTGTCCACTCACACACCCTATTGTATTTGTATTAGCTCCTCCCCCAACTTCTCTAACTGTCTGTCTCTCTTTCTTTCTTTAATCTCTCTCTCTTTTTATCTTTCTGTTCGTTTCCCCCTGTCTACAACCCCAGTCACATGCTCCCACTGCTGCCGCTCTTCTGAGACCGCAGGTTGTCTTTACGGCAGACGCTCTTTATCTGTAGTTGTCATTGATGGCTGTTTGTTTTACAGCCGGCACACTGATTAGGATGGTTCAGGTTCTTTGTTGTCCTCCCGAGGTGCCGTCGGTCTGGTCAGCTTCTATACAGCCGTGTCGTTGTTCCAGCAGGGCAGGGCCGAGGGTCTGCGTTCGAGTCTCAGCCCGAGCAAACAACTTCAACTCAGGAGAAAACTAGGGCCTACATGTCAGGCCCGGAGAACGCTCCCCGTAATGTTTCTATGAGACACACTCATAGCCAAAAATGTGCTTATATTTGCATGGTGGACATACTCAAATTCTAACTGCTGAGAGCTGACTTTGAATACGAGTTAACTGTCGATGACTTAAACAATTAAACATCTCCAGAACAACGACATTTTCTTCTGTTCCCAGAGTTCACGGTACACAGTGAATCAACCTTTAGTTTTTATGCACCACATATCTGGAACAAACTTCCAGAAGTTCTGATATATACTATATATATATACACATATGTCTACATTGACATATTCCTACAACCTTCCCACCATGTCTCGCTTATAAACAGCTTCATTGTCTCCATTACCTCTTTTCCCTGCCAGTATTGAGCACTCTGATTGGTCCGTTGTGTTTGAATGGCGCTGTATAAATAAACTTTCCTTGCCTTGCCTTGCAAATATGACGATGTTGAGTATTCCTGTGTTGCCGATGGTTGATTTTGCAGATTTATGCTTTCTACTTTCTGCCGCTGGCATCAAAAGTTCTCTGTGATTGACTGTGGCAGTTGCTGGCTCGGGGCGGGCGGGTTCGACGGCAGCGGTTTCTCAGGACAACAAGCGCACTATCTCCCTCGCACAGCGAAACACAACCCCCTTCATGCCGGATGCCAAGTCGGGAGTCGCGCCAGGCTATTCTATTTTCTGGCTTTTGGCTGTTTTGGTGATAGGCAAGCATTCATAATAATAATAATAATAACAATCATCGTCTACGGTCGATCCAAGGCTTCACAATTGATGCGCGCAATTGTGGTTTAACTGTGCGATGAACTGTGGTTTAAAGGTGTGATTGATGTAGCGCACGTATGTGTGGAAATGCCAAGAAACTGACATAAAGTAGTCGAGGAAAGTAAAAGTAAAGTCGTGACTTGCAGGTTCTCTTTATGGAGGATGAGGACATTGGATATTGATATTGTTTTCCTTTTCTAGTAGATTTCTACATTGACACAAACACTAAACATGCGATGGAAACCCCTGCTCCATAAATCCATATATTTACATGTCACTTGAATTCCGAGTAAACTGTCAGTCTTTGCTCGTGTCTACTGCAGCCCCTCCCCAATTTGGAAAAAACTCAGCAGATCCTAACACGCAACCTTCTGATCTGGAGTCAGACGCGCTACCGTTGCGCCACGAGGTCTCAAGATCGCTCGCAATCACTCTGGGCCCGAGGTCAGACTTCAGCACCGGCATTCATCTCATTGGCCATGGCAACACACTGTCCTGCATCACATTCTAGATGCAGCGGAGTGCTTGTGCTCCAGCAGGACTTCAACAGCAGTGTCCTGCAGAGCAATTGATGAGGTTGTGGGTTCAAGTCTCACCTGGGGTAACTTCTGATCTACGTCAAACTGTTTCTGGCAACTGTGACATTGTAACTCACCTTCTCATCTCTGACACCGCCTGTTTTAGACCAATACAATAGCAAGTCTATCTACATAGAGCATATTAAAACGCAAATACATCTTAGACTATATATTTGCTAGTTTGCTGCCATCTAGAGGTCTGAAGCACAAAGCGTGCCTGACATGCTGCTGTCTGACAATCTGTTGATTATTAGACTGTCTTCCTCCTGCTTTACTTGCTTTCCAGAGACAACATGGAAGATTTACCATCGATATTCATAAACCATAGTCTTGTGTTGCCACATAGACCATCGATAAATCAACTTTTATTGAGACCTCAGGTGGATGATTTCCAAAGTGTCATCAATTTCAAAAATATAATTATATTTCCCCTTGGGGGATCAATATTGGTATATATTATCTCCTTACAAATCAAAAATCAGGAGAGCTTGCACCAATATTTGATTAAAATCAAAGTAGAAAGTAATTACCCTCTATTTGAAAGTATTTGTTGACTAGGGTTGTGGCCAAGTCTGAGAGACACACCCAAGCTTATGTTACAAGATGTCTGAAGTCATTTAGGATTACATGTTTCGATCTGGTTGTGTTTTCATGCATTGGTCTTGTGTTCTAAATGCTAAGTTTGGACGATTGTTATGAGACTATTTTAGATCACAAGTTACTTATCATGAGAAAGATGTGTGAGATATGTGAGATATGTACAGTATATTCTATTACATTGCATTGATGTTCTCTGACATCAATGCAAAACTATTCTGTAACCTACAGAGTTGCTCTACAGTATATCTGTCAGGTAACACTGGAAACATGTTTGTGAAAGCATCTCTGGACACTGCTCACAGGACACAACTAAATATCTGACTCTTCTCTTCTACAGTTGGTCGTCTGCCAACCGCCTCTTACCATCGCAAATATGATGATTTAAATCAGTGTGTCCTTTTATTGATCATGTGCTCCAGTGGTGCAATCGGTCAGGGAGCGGTAATTATCCAGCTGAGGTTGTGAGTTTGAGGCTCACCTGGAGTAAGATTTAAGTTTACCGAACAACTGCATGTAAAAAAACATACTGTCCTAATATCTATGAGCAAATAAGCAGAATAACTTTTACTTTGCCAACATTCACCTGATAAGATATTGGAGGCCGCCTTGGCACAGTGCTTGCACTGCTGCTCACAGCAAGAAGGTTCTGGATCGATTCCCGCCTGGGGTGCTGTTGACTCGGGGTGCCCAGGTGGGTTATCTCCCGGCCTTTCTGTGTGGAGTTTGTATGTTCTCCCAAGCTGGAGCAACATTTATTGTTACCCACCTCAATCACATACAGGCAAAATAACATTCTTGATTATTATTGTCATTCATGGCTAGTAAATGTAGGTCAGTTTCGATATGTGGTCAACTTATTTATGCATATACTCTCTTCAAAGATTTAATATTTGCACCTTTTTATACTTTTCTGGTCAAGCTCCTGGCCTCGATGTGATTTGAACACCCACAATGTCACATAAACTGATTAGATGCACAGCTCTCTGACGGTCTTGTTCACACACAATATAGCTAATCTCCACTAAGCTGCCTTTAAATGAAGTGTGAACAACAACAAACCATGGACAAATGCAGAGGCCGGGCTCATCTCCCTGCTTTGAGTAATGCACCACTTAACGGAGAGATTCATGGTAACTTGATCCTAGTGAAGATTCCCTGGAAAAGCTACTGACATTAATGTGATTTGAACACGCAACCTTCTGATCTGGAGTCAGATGCGCTGCCGCTGCACCACAAGGTCTCATGTATGCTATCAGATGTCGTCCTTCATGAAATGTATGTATGTGAGCCACGCAGACTGACACTAACAACGCAGAGGTTGTGAGTTGGTGCCTCACCTGGAGAAACCTTTAAGTTCGTATAATCTCAGCTGCATTATATTTTCTGGTTTTAATGTTTGTCGCTGTCCATTAGGAAAAGCAACTGAACTCAACATGATTTGACCACACAACCTTCTGGCCTGCAAAGCCCTTTGAGACTGTCTTGTGATTAAGGGCTATACAAATAAAATATAATTTAATCTTCTGACTCGACAAACTTAAAGGTTGCTCCAGGTGTCCAAGATGGCGCCGTACGTGATGGCTGCCGTGTTGCCAGCTCTCGTAAGCCGACAAGGTTTTTTGTTATTGATTCTTTTAATTGCGACTATCTTTGCACAAGAAGTTAGCAGCAAGTTCACTTACGACAGTTGTACACTTCTGGAGATTAGAACGACAGTTGCTCGCCGCCTACCGGAGTTTTTCAAGTCTTTCGACTCGGACGTCCCGCCCGGAGTCGCGGCTGGATTATCTCCGTCCATGTTAGGCGCGATCACACGCAGGCGTCGCCGACGGAGAGGGAAGCGAGCCGGCGTGCTGGTCAGGCTGAGACGTTGTGCCAATCGACCTCCACTACCCACCATTCTGCTGGCTAATGTACAGTCTCTGGACAATAAGTTATGCGAACTACAAGCTCGTATCCAATTCCACCGGGAAACAAAGGACAACTGCATCATCTGCCTGACGGAGACATGGATGTCGGAGGTGGTTGCCGACTCAGTCATCGAGCCGACAGGATTTTCCGTCCACCGCGCGGACAGAACAAAGACTCTCTCTGGTAAAGATCGTGGAGGGGGGGTCTGTCTCATGATAAACAGATCTTGGTGCAACCAGAGTCATGTGCAGACCCTCAAGTCTTTCTGTTCCCCGGACCTGGAGTATCTGCCGACCATTCTGGCTACCGCGGGAGTTTACAGCAGTAACCGTGACTGCTGTGTACATTCCCCCTCAAGCCAACATGGACATAGCGCTGAAGGAACTTTATGGAACTATCAGCGAACAGGAGTCGGCTCACCCGGAGGCTGCTTTCATTGTGGCGGGGGACTTCAATAAGGCGAACCTGAAGAAAGTTCTCCCGAAGTTCTACCAACACATCACAAGCAACACACGGGGCGAGCGGATCCTCGACCACTGCTACACCCCCTTCCGGGACGGCTACAAGTCCCTCCTCCGCCCCGTTCGGCAAATCAGATCACCGCTCAATCCAACTACTCCCCGCCTACAGGCAGAGACTGAAGCAGCAACCAATCGCTGTGAAGGAGGTCCAATGCTGGTCGGACCAATCAGAGTCTATGCTGCAGGATTGTTTTGATCACGTGGACTGGGATATGTTCAGGGTTGCGTCGGACAATAACATCAGCGAGTACGCGTCCTCAGCCACCGGGTTCATCAAGAAATGCATAGATGACGTTGTTCCCACTAAGTCGGTTCGGACCAACCATCATGTAAATCATGTCGGGGTCAGTAGTGTTTCCAAAAATCCACACTGGATCACGATCCCAATGAAGGAAGAAGAGGCTGCCTCACAGCATATAGTCTGTGATAATACAACCTACATTTTACTCCAGGTGAGGCTCGAACTCAGATCCTCAGCATTACTCTGCTGGATAAGTACCACGCCCTGACCAATTGTACCACTGGAGCAATTGTTCTGTGATAACACAGCCACGGAAATATGAAATGTGTGCACGCAACGATGCCAATTGACACAGAACTATAATTGTTTAGTCATCGCTTTACCATGTGAACGACCGCATCTGATCGCTGTGATAATAGCTAAACAAACGTGCTGATCTGACCTTGTGGCGCAATGGCAGCGCGTCTGACTCCAGATCAGAAGGTTGTGTGTTCAAATCACGTCGCGGTCAGTAACTTTTTCACAAAGGTACAATATTCATTCTTTCAACAGAGAGCGTTTGTATATGAGGTTAGCATACAAAGAGTGCATGAACTGATTGACTAGCCAAGGAACAGCCCTAATGATCAACATGTGATTTTCACATCAACATGTTTGAGGCAGGTGATGTTAAAGGTTTGCTCCAGGTGAGGCTCGAACTCACAACCTCGGCATTGCTCTGCTGGATACGTACCGCGCGCTGACCGATTGCGCCACTGGAGCACTTGACGAGATGTATACACTCACACAACACTCACACAACTCACCAAAGTTACCGCACTACATTGTGTGAACAACGACATCTGAGAAATGTGGACGACAGGCACTCTTGTGGCGCAACGGTAGCGCGTCTGATACCAGATCAGAAGGTTGTGTGTTGAAATCATGTTGAGGTCAGTAGCTTCTCCAGGAATCTACACTTGGATCACGTTACCCATGAATCCCACCATTTGGTTAGCGTACATTACTCAAAGCAGGTAGATGAGCCCGGCTCACTGGATTTAGTCCATGGGTTGTCGTCATTGTTCACACTTGATTTAAAGGCATCTTAATGAAGATTGGCAAACTTGAAAGTTGCAACAGGTGTGTCTCAAACTCGGCATTGCTCTGCAGTACACTGCTGTATAAGAACTGCGCACTGCCTCTGCATTGTCAGTCTGCGCGGCACACATACATACATTTCATGAAGGACGACATCTGACAGCATACATGAGACCTCGTGGCGCAACGGTAGCGCGTCTGACTCCAGATCAGAAGGTTGCGTGTTCAAATCACGTCGGGGTCAGTAGCTTTTCCTAATTGGACAGCGACTAACATTAAAAATAGAATGCAGCTGAGATTAATACAGGTAACCTTCTGACTTGACGAATTTAAAGGTTGCTCCAGTTGAGGCTCCAACTCACAACCTCTGCATTGTTACTGTCAGTAACATCGTACCTGAAGGACCTTATTGTTCCCTATTGTCCTTCTCGGCCGCTCCGGTCTTCAGGGGCTGGCCTTCTATCAATTCCTAAAGTGAATAAAAAATCAGCAGGAAACAGGGTGTTCTCTTATCGAGGACCCCATCTGTGGAACAGTCTGCCAACTGTAATCAGGGAGACTGACTCTGCTGATATATTTAAGGCGAGACTAAAAACCCACCTATTTACCCTCGCCTTTGGCTGCTAGGAGTGCCCCTCAGCTCTAATTACAGCTAAATCAACACTGTTAGCATTAGCCTACCCTAGCTGCCGATGGGTACTAGGGTTGAGGTTACTGGTATATTCCCTGTTTACTGTGCTCCATCTAACCATCATGTTGTCTCCATTATCTCGGGTGCTGCTGTGATCATGACTGGATACCTGGCAACCCCACCTGACGGCTACCAGCTTGCTCTCCAGCCAGCACCCCATCATAATATTACTATTTCATTCACTATTTGTACTTTGTCGTTTATAATTTGTCATGTTTTGTTACCCCTGTTTTTAATTGCACTCCGAACCATCACTGGAAGGAGGGATCCCCCACTCTGAGTTCCTCCTCAAGATTTCTTCCTTGTTAATTAAGGGAGTCGTTTCTTGCCCTTAGAGGGGCTAGGGCTAGGGGGATGTCATAAACACATGGCCCATAATAATCTGGCCTGCAAAGCCCTTTGAGACTGTCGTGTGATTAAGGGCTATACAAATAAAATAGAATTGAATCTTCTGACTCGACAAACTTAAAGGTTGCTCCAGGTGAGGCTCGAACTCACAACCTCGGCATTGCTCTGCTGGATACTGCTGTATAAGTACCGCGCGCTGACCGATTGCGCCACTGGAGCACTTGCCAAGATGTATACACACACACAGCACTCACACAACACTCACACAACTCACCAAAGTTACCGGCACTACATTGTGTGAACAAAGACATCTGAGAAATGTGGACGACAGGCACTCTTGTGGCGCAACGGTAGCGCGTCTGATACCAGATCAGAAGGTTGTGTGTTCAAATCATGTTGAGGTCAGTAGCTTCTCCAGGAATCTACACTCGGATCACATTACCCATGAATCCCACCATTTGGTTATCGTACATTACTCAAAGCAGGTAGATGAGCCCGGCTCACTGGATTTAGTCCATGGGTTGTCGTCATTGTTCACACTTCATTTAAAGGCATCTTAATGAAGATCAGGTGAGTCTCAAACTCGGCATTGCTCTGCAGTATAAGAACTGCGCACTGCCTCCACATTGTCAGTCTGCGCGGCACACATACATACATTTCATGAAGGACGACATCTGATAGCATACATGAGGCCTCGTGGCGCAACGGTAGCGCGTCTGACTCCAGATCAGAAGGTTACGTGTTCAAATCATGTCAGGGTCAGTAGCATTTCCTAATTGGACAACGACTAACATTAAAAACCAGAAAATATAATGCAGTTGAGATTAATACAGGTGACCTTCTGACTCGACAAACTTAAAGGTTGCTCCAGGTGAGGCTCCAACTCACAACCTCTGCATTGTTAGTGCCAGTCTGCGCGGCACGCATACATACATTTCATGAAGGACATCATCTGACAGAGTTACATGCGACCTCGTGGCGCAATGGCAGCGCGTCTGACTCCAGATCAGAAGGTTGCGTGTTCAAATCACATTGAGGTCAGTAGCTTTTCCAGGAATCTACACTAGGATCAAGTTCCCCATGAATCCCACCATTAGGTATACATTGGTTAGCGTGCATTACTCAAAGCAGGTAGATGAACCCGGCTCATTGGGTTTAGTCCATGGTTTGTCGTCGTTGTTCACACTTCATTTAAAGGCATCCTACTGAAGATTGGCAAACTTAAAAGTTGCACCAGGTGAGTCTCAAACTCGGCATTGCTCTGCAGTACACTGCTGTATAAGAACTGCGCACTGCCTCTGCATTGTTAGCATCAGTCTGCGCGGCACACATACATACATTTCGTGAAGGATGACATCTGACAACATACATGAGACCTTGTGGCACAACGGTAGCGCGTCTGACTCCAGATCAGAAGGTTGCGTGTTCAAATCACGTCAGGGTCAGTAGTTTTCCTAATTGGACAGCGACAAACATTAAAAGCCAGTAAATATAATGCAGCTGAGAGTAATACAGGGAACCTTCTGACTCGACAAACTTAAAGGTTGCCCAGTTGAGGCTCCAACACACAACCTCTGCACTGTAAAGGCTGATACATACTCCGCGAGAACTTTGTTCTCGCACCGAGGGCTGCGAGAACAAGAACAAAGTTCTCGCAGCCCTGGACATTTCATACTCTGTGAGAATTCAAGTGCAGAACTCAAAGGCCCCGCCCACAGCAGCAAACTTCCGCGCCGGCGGAAAGCGCATTAACCACGCCCACTTCAAATTGACCAATCACACAATAGTTCTCGGACACGACGCAAGAACGAAGTTCGGCCCGGCTGATGTGTCGAGAACAAGCTGCGAGAACTCCTGACCTAGGGCTGCGAGAACAAAATGACGTCATTGTGTGGGCGGGGCCCTAGGTGCGAGAACAAAGTTATCGCTTCTCACGGAGTGACGCCCTGACCAATTGTACCACTGGAGCAATTGTTCTGTGATAACACGGAAATATGAAATGTGTGCACGCTTGCGCACGCAACGATGCCAATTGACACAGAACTATAATTGTTTAGTCTTCGCTTTACCATGTGAATGACCGCATCTGATCGCTGTGATAATAGCTAAACAAATGTGCTGATCTGACCTTGTGGCGCAATGGCAGCGCGTCTGACTCCAGATCTGAAGGTTGTGTTCAAATCACGTCGGGGTCAGTTTTTCACAACGGTACAATATTCATTCTTTCACCAGAGAGCGTTTGTAAATGAGGATAGCATACAAAGATTGTATGAACTGATTGACTAGCCTAAGAACAGCCGTAATGTGATTTTCACATCAACGTGTATATGTTTGAGGCAGGTGATGTTAAAGGTTTGCTCCAGGTGAGGCTCGAACTCACAACCTCGGCATTGCTCTGCTGGATACTGCTGTATAAGTACCGCGCGCTGACCGATTGCGCCACTGGAGCGCTTGCTAAGATGTATACACACACACAGCACTCACACAACACTCACACAACTCACCAAAGTTACCAGCACTACATTGTGTGAACAACGACATCTGAGAAATGTGGACCACAGGCACCCTTGTGGTGCAACGGTAGCGCGTCTGATACCAGATCAGAAGGTTGTGTGATCAAATCATGTTGAGGTCAGTAGCTTCTCCAGGAATCTACACTCGGATCACATTACCCATGAATCCCACCATTTGGTTAGCGGACATTACTCTAAGCAGTTAGATGAGCCCAGCTCACTGGATTTAGTCCATGGTTTGTTGTCATTGTTCACACTTCATTTAAAGGCATCCTACTGAAGATTGGCAAACTTGAAAGTTGCAACAGGTGAGTCTCAAACTCGGCAGTACACTGCTGTATAAGAACTGCGCACTGCCTCCGCATTGTCAGTCTGCGTGGCACACATACATAAATTCATGAATCAGAATCAGAATTGCTTTATTCGCCAAAAGTGCAAAAACGACAAGAAGCATAAATATAAAATAAAGTAGAATAGTATGAATGGGTATATACAATACAGAATGATTTCTGAATGATGAGATATTTACAATACAGAATGATGAGATATTTACAATACAAAATAATTTTTCAGAATATGGAACAGGTGTGGGCTGTGCGTTAATGTAATGTGTAGTGTCTATGGAGGCGGGATAAGAGTCTGTGTCAGTGGGGGTCCCGGGCCTTGTTAATGAGGCTAACTGCAGATGGGAAGAAACTGTTTTTGTGGCGAGAGGTTTTGGTCCTGATGGACCGCAGCCTCCTGCCAGAGGGAAGTGTTTCAAACAGTTTTGCCCGCTTTTCCACGGTCACTGTACGGCGCGGTACGGCGCGGTACGGCACGGCATGGTACTTTTCGGGTCTGTTTCCATTACAACTGAGTACCATATAGTACCTCCTCGACGTGGGCGGGGTCGTCATAACACGGCTGCGCGAACTGCCGTGACGTCATTTACACCGCGCCAAGCCACGCACAAAACCGGAAGACCAGAACAACAACAACACAACAAATAAAATGCTTTAACATAAACCCAAACCAGTTTACAGTATGTATTTAGTATGACAATGCATATAGAAACCAGAACAGACCATTTCTTAAGGACATCAAAGCCTTTATTATTATCACACAGATGCGGGGGTTCAAGCAGTGCTTAACAAGATACACTAGAGACAACTAAAAGTACAGTTTCCAACAAGAAAAAACACATTATCACAGTAATAAAAAAAAAAACGGAAACTTGATGAAACTTCAACTCCATGACAACACGATTGGCCATCAGCTGGGCGACTTCTTTAAATACTTTTTCGTTCCGGGTTGTGCCGTCGAGCTCCCGCTGTATCCTCTCTTCGGCCACCAAATAGAGGAACGTCTGGACCTCCTCGACCGACCATGGCGTGTTTTTTTTGGTGAGCTCATTTTTAAAAGTCAGGTCAGGTTTTAAAAAGTGGTGTGGTCGAGTCTCGTGTTTATTTGTCTGGTCGGTCGTCGCGCGCTTATGACGCTCCCAGTGACGACACTCGTCGGCCAATCAGTGGAAGGCAGTCGGCTGACGTCACATAATAGTACCGCTTCGGCTGGCTTGGAACCAGGGGCAGATGTGATACCAAATAGTACCTGATATCAGGTACTACGTGCTAGTGGAAACACGCAAATACCGCGCCGTACCGTGCCGTACCGCGCCGTACCGTGCCCGTGGAAAAGGGGCATTTGTGTCTGGGGTGAGAAGGGTCGGCCACAATCTTTCCCGCACGCCTCCGGGTCCTGGAGGCATACAGGTCCTGGAGAGATGGCAGATTGCAGCCAATCACCCTCTCTGCGGAGCGGATGATACGCTGCAGTCTGCCCTTGTCCTTGGCGGTGGCAGCAGCGTACCAGATGGTAATGGAGGAGGTGAGGATGGACTCGATGATGGGAGTGTAGAAGTGCACCATCATTGTCTTTGGCAGGTTGAACTTCTTCAACTGCCGCAGGAAGAACATCCTCTGCTGGGCTTTTTTGTGATGGAGCTGATGTTCAGCTCCCACTTGAGGTCCTGGGAGATGATGGTTCCCAGGAAGCGGCAGGACTCCACAATATCGACTGGAGAGTCTCTCAGGGTGATGGGGGTGAGTGGGGCTGGGTTCTTTCTGAAGTCTACAACTATCTCCACTGTCTTCACAGCGTTGAGCTCCAGGTTGTTCTGACTGCACCAAAGTCGCCAGATGGTCGATCTCCCACCTGTAGGCGGACTCATCCTCACCAGAGATGAGTCCAATTCAGAAATCATTCTGTATTGTATATACCCATTCATACTATTCTACTTTATTTTATATTTATGCTTCTTGTCGTTTTTGCACTTTTGGCGAATAAAGCAATTCTGATTCTGATTCATGAATTTATGTATGTGTGCCACGCAGACTGACAATGCGGAGGCAGTGCGCAGTTCTTATACAGCAGTGTACTGCAGAGCAATGCCGAGTTTGAGACTCACCTGGTGCAACTTTCAAGTTTGCCAATCTTCAGTAGATGCCTTTAAATGAAGTGTGAACAATGACGACAACCCATGGACTAAATCCAGTGAGCCGGGCTCATCTACCTGCTTTGAGTAATGTACGCTAACCAAATGGTGGGATTCATGGGTAACGTGATCCGAGTGTAGATTCCTGGAGAAGCTACTGACCTCAACATGATTTGATACACACAACCTTCTGATCTGGTATCAGACGCGCTACCGTTGCACCACAAGAGTGCCTGTCGTCCACATTTCTCAGATGTCTTTGTTCACACAATGTAGTGCCGGTAACTTTGGTGAGTTGTGTGAGTGTTGTGTGAGTGCTGGTGTGTGTGTGTCTACATCTTGGCAAGTGCTCCAGTGGCGCAATCGGTCAGCGCGCGGTACTTATACAGCAGTATCCAGCAGAGCAATGCCGAGGTTGTGAGTTCGAGCCTCACCTGGAGCAAACCTTTAACATCACCTGCCTCAAACATATACATGTTGATGTGAAAATCACATGTTGATCATCACGGCTGTTCTTTGGCTCGTCAATCAGTTAATGCAATCTTTGTATGCTAACCTCATTTACAAACGCTCTCTGTTGAAAGAATGAATATTGTACCTTTGTGAAAAAGTTACTGACCCCGACGTGATTTTAACACACAACCTTCTGATCTGGAGTCAGATGCACTGCCGTTGCACCACAAGGTCTCATATATAGCTATGAGATGTCGTCTTTAATGAAATGTATGTATGTGTGTGTGCCGCACAGACTGACAATAACAATGCAGAACTTATACAGCAGTGTACTGCCGAGTTTGAGACTCAACTGGTGCAACTTTTAAGTTTGCCAATCTTCAGTAGGATGCCTTTAAATGAAGTGTGAACAATGACGACAAACCATGGACTAAACCCAGTGAGCCGGGTTCATCTACCTGCTTTGAGTAATGTCCGCTAACCAATGTATACCTAATGGCGGGATTCATGAGTAACTTGATCCTAGTTTAGATTCCTGTAAAAGCTACTGACCTCGACATGATTTGAACACGCAACCTTCAGATCTGGAGTCAGACGCGCTGCCGTTGCGCCGCACGGTCGCATGTAATTCTGTCAGATGATGTCCTTCATGAAATGTATGTATGTGTGCCGCGCAGACTGGCGCTAACAAAGCAGAGGTTGTGAGTTCCAGCCTCACCTGGAGCAACATTGAAGTTTATCAAGTCTGAAGGTTACCTGTATTAATCTCAGCTGCATTATATTTTCTGGTTTGTCGCTGTCCAATTAGGAAAAGCTACTGACCCTGACGTGATTTGAACACGCAACCTTCTGATCTGGAGTCAGACGCGCTACCGTTGCGCCACAAGGTCTCATGTATGCTGTCTGATGTCGTCCTTCATGAAATTTATGTATGCGTGCCGCCTGATGCTAACAATGCAGAGGCTGGACTTATACAGCAGTGTACTGCAGAGCAATGCTGAGTTTGAGACTCACCTGGTGCAACTTTTAAGTTTGCCAATCTTCAGTAGGATGCCTTTAAATGAAGTGCGAACAATGACGACAAAACATGGACTAAACCCAGTGAGCCGGGTTCATCTACCTGCTTTGAGTAATGTCCGCTAACCAATGTATACCTAATGGCGGGATTCATGGGGAACTTGATCCTAGTGTAGATTCCTGTAAAAGCTACTGACCTCGACGTGATTTGAACACGCAACCTTCTGATCTGGAGTCAGACGCGCTGCCGTTGCGCCGCAAGGTCGCATGTAACTCTGTCTGATGATGTCCTTCATGAAATGTATGTATGTGTGCCGCGCAGACTGGCGCTAACAAAGCAGAGGTTGTGAGTTCCAGCCTCACATGGAGCAACATTGAAGTTTGTCAAGTCAGAAGGTTACCTGTATTAATCTCAGCTGCATTATATTTTCTGGTTTTTAATGTTTGTCGCTGTCCAATTAGGAAAAGCTACTGACCCTGACGTGATTTGAACACGCAACCTTCTGATCTGGAGTCAGACGCGCTACCGTTGCGCCACAAGGTCTCATGTATACTAGCAGATGTCATCCTTCACAAAATGTATGTATGTGTGTCACGCAGACTGACGCTAACAATGCAGAGGCTGTACTTATACAGCAGTGTACTGCAGAGCAATGCTGAGTTTGAGACTCACCTGGTGCAACTTTTAAGTTTGCCAATCTTCAGTAGGATGCCTTTAAATGAAGTGTGAACAATGACGACAACCCATGGACTAAATCCAATGAGCCGGGCTCATCTATCAGACGCGCTACCGTTGCGCCACAAGAGTGCCTGTCGTCCACATTTCTCAGATGTCTTTGTTCACACAATGTAGTGGTGGTAACTTTGGTGAGTTGTGTGAGTGTTGTGTGAGTGCTGTGTGTGTGTATACATCTTGGCAAGCGCTCCAGTGGCGCAATCGGTCAGCGCGCGGTACTTATACAGCAGTATCCAGCAGAGCAATGCCGAGGTTGTGAGTTCGAGCCTCACCTGGAGCAAACCTTTAACATCACCTGCCTCAAACATATACATGTTGATGTGAAAATCACATGTTGATCATTACGGCTGTTCTTACGCTAGTCTATCACTTCATACAATCTTTGTATGTTAACCTCATTTACAAACGCTCTCTGTTGAAAGAATGAATATTGTACTGTTGTGAAAACATTACTGACCCCGACCTTATTTGAACACGCAACCTTCTGATTTGGAGTCAGACATGCTACTGTTGCACCACGAGGTCTCATTTATCGCTATCAGATGTCGTCCTTCATGAAATGTATGTATGTGTGCTGCGCAGACTGACGCTAACAATGCAGAGGTTGTGAGTTCGAGCCTCACCTGGAGCAACCTTTAAGTTTGTCGAGTCAGAAGATTCAATTCTATTTTATTTGTATAGCCCTTAATAACACGACAGTCTCAAAGGGCTTTGCAGGCCAGATTATTATGGGTCATGTGTTTATGACACCCCCCTAGCCCTAGCCCCTCTAAGGGCAAGAAACGACTCCCTTAATTAACAAGGAAGAAATCTTGAGGAGGAACTCAGAGTGGGGGATCCCTCCTTCCAGTGATGGTTCGGAGTGCAATTAAAAACAGGGGTAACAAAGCATGACAAATTATAAACGACAAAGTACAAATAGTAAATGAAATAGTAATATTGTGATGGGGTGCTGGCTGGAGAGCAAGCTGGTAGCCGTCAGGTGGGGTGGTCAGGTATCCAGTCATGATCACAGCAGCACCCTAGATAATGGAGACAACATGATGGTTAGATGGAGCACAGTAAACAGGGAACATACAAGTATCCTCAGACCTAGTACCCATCGGCAGCTAGGGTAGGCTAGTGCTAACAGTGTTGATTTAGCTGTAATTAGAGCTGAGGGGCACTCCTAGCAGCCAAAGGCGAGGGTAAATAGGTGGGTTTTAAGTCTAGCCTTAAATATATCAACAGAATCAGCCTCCCTGATTACAGGCGGCAGACTGTTCCACAGACAGGGTGCTCGATAAGAGAACACCCTGTTTCCTGCTGATTTTTTGTTCACTTTAGGAATTGATAGAAGGCCAGCCCCTGAAGACCGGAGCGGCCGAGAAGGACAATAGGGTCCTTCAGGTACGATGGTGCGGACCCATGCAGGGTCTTGTAGGTAAGAAGTAGCACCTTAAAATCTGGAGAGGAGAAAGGAAAGAGAAGGAGGAGGATGGTAAAGGGCTAGTGCTAACAGTGTTTGATTAGTTCTGTAGTTGAGCTGAGGGGCACTCCTAGTATCCGCCAAAGGCAAGGTAAATATGGGTTCTTAAGTCCTCGCCTTAAATATAATCAAACATAATCGAGTTGGCTCCACTGATTACAGGCGGCAGACTGTTCCACAGAAGGTCTCGATAAGAGACGACCCTGTTTCCTGCGCTGATTTTTTTCACGTTTAGGATGCAGATAGAAGGCCAGCCCCTGAAGACCGGAGCGGCGCGAGAAGGACAATAGTGTCCTTCAGCGTACGATGTTACTGACTAGTAACAATGCAAGAGGTGGATTGGAGCCTCACCTGAGAGGCAACCCTTTAAATTCGTCATATCAGAGAGTTACCTGTATTAATCTCAGTAACTGCATTCTATTTTAATGTTAGTCGCTGTTCAATTAGGAATAGCTACATGACCCCGACGTGATTTGAACACTCACCTTCTGATCTGGAGTCAGACGCCTAGCGCGTTGCGCCATGGAGGTCGTCATTATTCTGTCAGATGTCTGCCTTTCATGAAATGTATGTATGCTCCCGCTGATGGCTCAACAATGCAGAGGCGGACTAGTACTGACAGCAGTGTTACGTGCAGAAGCAATGGGTAGTTTTAGACTCACCCTGGTGCAACTTGTTAGTTTGCAAGCTACTGAACCTCGGAAGTGATTTGAACACGGCAACGCTTCAGATCTGGAGCAGACCGCGCTAGACGTTGCGCCACAAGGTCTCATGTATACTCGCAGATTCATCCTCATCGAAATTATGTCATGGTCCGCGCGACTGACATTAACAAATGCAGATGCATGCCGCAGTTCTTAACAGCAGTGTACTGCAGACAATGCCGAGTTGTGAGACTGCAACTGCGCGCAAACTTATAAGTTTGCCAATCTTCATAGGATGCCTTGAATGAATTAGAACAATGTACAAGCAAACATGACTAAAACCAGTTGAGGACCGGGTTCATCATACTTGGCTTTAGTAACGTACGTAACCAATGTATATCCTAGAGGCGATTCATGGGAACTGATCCTAGGTTAGATTCCTGAAAATCCTACTGACCTCGATATGCTTAGCTGCATCTAATATTTTTGTTTTTTTAGATTTGGGGCTGCCAATTGTAGAAGCTGTGACCCCACGTGATTTGAACACGCCAACGCTTCTGATCTTGAAGTAAAGATGCACTCCAGTTGGCACCACAAAAATCTCTTGTATGCTATGCAATCTCATCCTTCAAGAATGACGTATTGTGCCACGCAGACTGACAACAGACACGCGGAGTTGATATTGGACAACGCTTAATTTCTGTCAAATCAGAAGAGTTACCTGTCATCAATCTGCAGCTGCATTAATTCTTTCTGTTTTTAATGTTAGTCCGTGTGTCCAACTTAAGAAAAGCTGCTGACCTGCGACTATTTTGAACACCGCAACGTTCTGATCTGGAGGTCAACCGCGTACCGTTGTGCCACAAGGCCTCATGTGTGGCCGTCAGATGTCGCTTCATGTGAAATGTATGGTATGTGTCCACCGCAGATAGACAATGCGGATTAAGTCGCATTCTTATACAGCAGAGCTGGCAACATACATACATTTCACGAAGGACGACATCTGACGCACAGCATGAGGCCTCGTGTACAACGGTAGCGGTCTGACTCAGATCAGAAGGTTGCGTGTTCAAATTCACGTCGAGGTCAGCTGCTTTTCCTATTGGGACAG
>PIJE02002550.1:44688-52188 GCA_002895965.2 Coryphaenoides rupestris
CGGGCCAGGGCCGGGCTAGGGCCTACTTTCCAGGCCCGCGCAGTCCTCATACACACACCATAATATTACCGGTATGTTGAAGCACAGTACGTATTACTCCGCAAGGCTAGTATTACGCCGCGGTAGCCGTAATGCACCGACAATCCATCAAGTATTACGCCGCGGTAGCCGTAATGCGCCGACAATCCATCAAGCGGTGCGGCTTGACAGATTTTTGAGCGCCGTGTACCACATAAAATCGATTCGAGGTTAATACATAAGGCGCACCGGATTATAAGGCGCACTGTCGATTTTTGAGAAAATTACAGGATTTTAAGTGCGCCTTATAGTCCGAAAAATACGCTAATATAGTTCAGTATAGTCAATTAATCTCAACTGCATTATATTTTCTGGTTTTGAATGTTTGTCGCTGTCCAATTAGTAAAAGCTGTTGACCCCGACGTGATGTGAACACGCAACCTTCTGATCTGGAGTAAGATGCAATGCAGTTGCACCACAAAGTCTCATGTATGCTATCAGATGTCATCCTTCATGAAATGTATGTATGTGTGTTGCGCAGACTGACACTAGAAGTGCAGAGGTCGTGAGTTGGAGCCTCACCTGGAGCAACCTTTGTTTGTCAAGTCAGAAGGTTACCTGTATCAATCTCAGCTGCATTATATTTTCTGGTTTTTAATGTTAGTCGCTGTCCAATTAGGAAAAGCTACTGACCCTGACGTGATTTGAACACGTAACCTTCTGATCTGGAGTCAGACGTGCTACCGTTGCGCCACGAGGCCTCATGAGTGCCTGTTGTCCACGTTTCTCAGATGTTGTTGTTGCACTATATAGCGGCGGCAACTTTGCTTTGGTGTGTTTTGTGAATGAAGTGTGAGTTTTATGTGATTTCTGTGAGTGTGCTCCACTGGTGTAATCGGTCAGCGTCCAGCAGAGCAATGCTGAGGTTGTGAGTTCAAGCCTCACCTTGAGTACAATGTATGTACCACAGACTAAATCCTGTGAGGCAGCCTTGTCTTCCTTGCATAAGTTCACCGATGTTGAAGAATTCATGATCCAGTGTAGATATTTGGAATAATAACTGACCCCAACATTATTTGAACACTCAACCTTCTGATCAGGAGTCTGACACACGACTGTCGGACCACGATGTCTCATGTGTAGCTATCTGATGTCGTCCTTCATAAAATGTATGTGTGCCATGCAGACTGACGCTAACAATGCAGAGGCAGTGCTTATACAGCAGTGTCCTGCACAGCAATGTCCAGTTTGAGACTCACCTGGTGCAACTTTTAAGTTTGCCAATCTTCAGTAAAACACCTTTAAATGAAGTGTGACAACAAACCACAGACTATATCAGGCTCATCTACTTCCTTAACGTACACTAACCAATGTATACCAAGCCTCACCTGGAGTAAGATGCATGTACCACAGACTGTGAGGCAGCCTCTTCTTCCTTGTCTAAGTTGAAGAACTCCATTTCATGAGTAACTCCATCCCATTGTGGACCACTGGTATGAGGAGATTTGAACACACAATCTTCTGAGTTGTAGTCAGACACACTATCTCTGCTCCACAAGGTCTCTGTCTCAGAGCTGAATACACAATGAGGGGTGAATGAGTTTAGATGCTATCTGTTGCGTTTGCCAAAACAGATTGCGCTGTGCTTTAAAGTAAAATGCTTCTTGGGGCTGTTCTTTATTTATTTATTTATTTATTTATTTATTTATTTATTTATTTATTGTATGACTCAGCACAAATTAAATATGTATTGTCACATTTTGTCCAACAGCAAAAAAGTGGAGAAAAGTGTCCGCCAAATGCCCTAAATGTAAATGTAAATGTTTGATAGCGTGAGACTCAAAGTTAGAAATATGACCTAAACAGTCCCCCCGCGTGGAAAACGGTTGGAAATCAACATAATTTGTCATGAGATAAACATCCGATTGCGCTTCTGTTAGCTGTAAACAAATTGGCATTCTGCCTGCCAAGCAGTTCACACCTCTAATGGTCTTAAATATGAGTTTGTTTGTACCAGAATGTGTGCCTGTAGTGGTGATGTCCTCTTGTTATAGTTGAGTATGAGCCCTGCCCACTGTTCTCCGTCATCATTGAGTCCAGAACAGTGTCTGGGTCATGTGAGGTTTTGGGACGTCTGCCTGTTTGTATTCCGGTCAGCGTGTGATTCGTATACAGCGGTAACCAGCAGAACAATGCAGATTTTGTCAGTTCGAACCTCACCTGGAGCAACCTTTTACGTTTGGTGAACGTCACAAAGTTGCACTTAAGATAATGAGTTTCCAATTACTGCAAGCAATGACCTCACAAATGTACTGACAGTTTTAGCAGTTGAAGATTCACCTGGAGAAACCTTTAAAGTTACCATGTGTAAGAATCAAGTGCATTCTGAGCTCCGTGGCTTGAGACAATAACAATCAGAAACTAATATTAGTTTGAATCATAATGAAACCTTTAAAATACACATTTAATTATCCACGCTTACATGTCACTTCGTTCAATTTTTCCATGAAATCCGACCCGATTCTTATATAAGAGAAATCACCCAAAAGCTGTTCTACCAACAGAGAGAGTCGGGGAAGCTCTCATGTTTTAACTTCAACCACAACCTGCTCCAACCTGCTAGAACTAACATTAGTTTCTGATTGTTATTGTCTCAACCCACGGAGATCACAATGTGCACTGATTCTTACTTACTTAGTACCTTTAACATAACACACCTCAATCACATACACATGGGGGAGGATGGGGGCATTGTGTGCGTGTGCATGTGTGTGCGTGTGTGTGTGTGTGCGTGTGTGTGTCCCTACCTGTGAACCTTGGCGGGCTGTCAGAGTGTCCCGGAGTGACTCATAGACAGTTGTGATGCTGCAGGTGCGAACACGTCTCTTCACATCGGCCCATGCGTCCGCACACCAGCGACAGCGTCCTGGAGGTTTACGCATGAAAAGGGCCGATCCTTATGTGCGTTGTGAAATGTCAAATATGTCCGCTAGATGAATTGAAACGTGGATACAGCAGGGAGTGGCAAAGCGGATGCGGAGGTCGCACATTGTGGACAATATGTTGAGGTTGGTGGTGGTATGTTCAACATCAACACATATGAACAGTGCATATGAACATGGACAATATATTTGATCCTTTAAAGATCACAATTATTGATCTATTGAAACGACATTGCATAGTCAGGGCCTTAACTGCTCAATTGCATTGGAGATGAATGAACAGAATGAGTATATTCATCCATGACTCCATACAATATTTTTTTCCTTTGGTATACAAGACAAGCTATTTGGGATGATTTCTATTCTTGACATGTTGCCTGAAAAAATACAGTTTGAATTGTATATCAAGTCCGCCCTCTAGTGTTGAAACCATTGAACTGCCTTTCGGATGGCTTTCTAGAAACATGCAGTGTGCCACTCTAACCAACAGGTGGCGCTGTAGACCAGACCGTTTTTCATGAATGGGGTTTGTCACAGGTCTCTGTTATACACTCAAATATAAAATCTCTTTGAGAATGATGAACCACAGCTAGGGCTATATCCGAACTGGATGAGTGGCACCCCGTGGCTTTTGAGTTTATGACACATGCTATGAATGAACCAACAACAACAAACACATGAGATGTTTTCCGTGTTCCTCCTATGATTCGTGGAGGTTGCCACGGTAACACATGCGAGAGAAGGCGGCTGTATGAGTGAAATGAGCCGGGGCCAGGGGGCAGGGTGCCGTGCAGCAGGGTGCCCCTATAGCACCCACACACGGCCCTGGGAGATCAGTCGCTAATTACTGTGTGTCTGACAGCAGGGGGGCTCCTCTTGGCTGCAGGTGAAACGCCCCCTCGTCATTTTCCTTTCTCTCTGTCTGATGTAATCTTTCGCCTCGATTCCCATTCCTCAACAGTTTTTTTCCCTGACCGTCTGTAGGAGAAACACCGGAATGCATTTCACATCAATCGCCACTTTGTCCTTTAGTTTGGAGTGGATGTGTCCGTGCTTGCGGTACAAATACAAATATACACGTTGTTGGGGAAAGACTCGCCCTACTCAAATACAGTAAGACCAGTCGGTTTCTAGGGAGAAGCTTATAGGATCCTGTGTGAACCTGTTGCTTACAGGAGCTCCAGTGGTGCAATCGGTCAGCGCCACAGCCAGTATACTGCAGGGAAGTATACTGGCTGAAGCCACTGGAGTGACGTCCTTTAGTCCAATGACCGGAACGCAGACTCACCGCCGCGGGAAACCACGCCGCCGCAGCCGCCGGTAGCAGCCAGCACAGGGCTCCCTCGGCGATCTTTTTCTGTTACTGCGGCCCCCGCTATGCAAATGTGTTGTCTCATGGAGTAAACGCAGCAAACCTGTACCGTAACCCACCACCATCACACAGTGTGGTGGTGGGCACATCTGCAGCAAGCGCTCCAGTGGCGCAATCGGTCAGCGCGCGGTACTTATACAGCAGTATCCTGCAGAGCAATGCCGAGGTTGTGAGTTCGAGCCTCACCTGGAGCAAACCTTTAACTTTAACTGAAAGCATACCGCGTGAGAGACACAACGCTTCACAGACCCAAACCAGCCTTCCTTTAGACTCCACTAAAGTCCATTGAAGTGGTATCAGGTGATCTGCATCGCATTACATTATCACTCTCTACTTGACTTTACTTCATGTTCTCTCTGTTTTTCCCTCCGGAAAAGAACACTTTGTTTGTTTGTGTACGTTTCCTAAGCCCGCCTGGGTATCAGCGCAAGGAGCCGCACGGACGCCTCGGGAGTTTTACCTCGCTGATGTTTATCCGTCGTGTCACCTGATCAATGGCACCACCAGATTTAATCAATACCCCGGGGTGCAGCTCCACCTCACCAGTCAATACATGACCGCCTCCTCCCTCCCTCCCCTCTCCCCCCCCCTCCCCCCCCCCCCGACACCTCTGTCATTCTCTCACTCTCTGCTCAGATAAGGAGGAGACAAATCATTGCCTTTGGGGCTCAACTTTTCGAACAAAGTTTCCTGTGTTTCCTGTGTGTCCTGTCTTCTGAGTGTTGAGTGTGAGGGGGTTCAGATGTTTGGGACTGCGATGGTTGCCAGGCTACAGCGATGCGTTCCAGTTGCCGTTGGGATTTTGAGCCGCCGTCTGTGTCATGTGACCAAGCCGGTTGGAGATATGGAGAGAGAGGTTGGCGAAGATGTATCGTCTATAGATGATAGATGAGACGTTTGCGGTCTTGGAGAGATCCAGTCGGTCACAATCAGCAGGATGTCATCAAGCCTCAGGCGACACTGGACAGAGAACCACAGGCCTCGTTGTGTGTGACCACAGAGCTGATCATGTGGTGGTCTCTGGGGGCGCTGTGTGTCGCTTAGCGGGTGTCATGGATACCAGAGGGAACTATATGGTTCCATCTGCAGAGAAGGACTTGAATGTATTATCACGATAGTTATGGGTACATATGACAAATGTACAACCTGCCTCAGATTATTTTAAAGATTTGTCGGCACAGGACAAGGAGAGTTACACAAATACACTCATACTCAGCAACGGGATTAAGTTGCCCGATCCACACTCACTGTGGTCTGTCAGGCTGTCTCCGTTTAGTGTCGAGGGGGGTCTTTGGCGATGGAATACGGTAAAAGTGAAGTCCATCCTTTTCGCCTTCTCGTGTTCTGGCAGCCAACAGCACAGCAAGACATTTTGTCTGTGTTTTCTTAGACAAATTAGCAAAAAATCTCCACAGGGCAGCATTGATTTTCTGCCACCAGCTACTGCTGTGACATAGTCGTGATGTCGACTCCAAAAAGTGGTCTATACAGATAGGCAATGTTACATAGACACTTGCATCCACAATGTGTATGCACACGCACACACACACACACACAGTACTATAGAATACTGCGTCACCGCCACCAGACCCGTAACCATAAGGTATGTAAGACAAAGAAATCTGTTGTTTTCTGTTGCCCCCGCTCCTGTCGGAAATTAGGGTCAATAAAGTCAAGTGAGGCGAGTTTTCCTCCTCCGCAAGTGGGACGGCACGCTCATCGCCACGCCCCGTCTCCATGTGAAGGTGTTCTTTGACTTTCTCCTCTGTGATAACCCCCCCCCCGCCCCCCTCCCCGCCCTGCCCGGGGAGGAGGAGGAGGAGGAGGAGGAGGAGGAGGAGGCTTCTTCTGGCACGGCGGCAAATCACTCATGACACGCCGTCTGCCGGGCCCCGCGACGCCGTCTGAGGGGCCACGCGGAGAATTCTAACCAGCCGCCAAACGCAAGTTTTTTTTTGTACTGCTGTGTACGGAGGAAAGGAGCAAATACACACACACACACACACACACACACACACACACACACACACACACACACACACACACACACACACACACACACACACACACACACACACACACACACACACACACACACACACACAAACATATTTGTATTAGAATTCAAACAGCACTGTGGTGTGCACACATTTGTGTTCGTGTGGATACACACTGTGTGCGATCGTGTGTGCGTGTGATTATGTGTGTATATGTGTTTGCATGTGTGTCTGTGTGTGTGTGTGTGTGTGTGTGTGTGTGTGTGTGCACGTTTGTCTTGTTTGTTTGTGTTGATGTGTGTCTGTATATCTGAATATGAGCGTGTGCATTTCTGTGTGTGTGTGTGTGTGTGTGTGTGTGTGTGTGTCTCTGTCTTATTGTGTTCATATGGGTGTGAATGTGTGTCTGAGTGCGTATGTGTTTGTGTGTAAAAATGTGTGTGTCAGCGAGGGGGGATGTTTGCTTCACTTGACAGCTGTCAGGGCTGTTTTGGCTCTGGCATCCCAGCACTTTGCCAAACGAGCCTATTATCTGACACGCCCGAGTCCCGAGACCACACCCCCCACCCCACACCCCACACCCCCCGAGCCCCTTCACCCCCTTCACCCTCGGGGGTCCAATTGGGTCAGCCGCCACCGGACAGCGCCTAAACTGGGGTGACAGACAAAGGCACCCAGCTGGCATCCAGTAACACCACGCCCCCCCCCCCCCCTCCCACAAAAAACAACACAACCAAAAACCATGAATGCTCGACACACTCCTCATAAAGCCCTGCGGACAAGAAACACAACAAAGACCTTCATCAGCATGCTGCTGGAGGAGAGGGGGGGAGAGAGAGGGGAGAGAGGGGGGAGACGCCACAGGCCCACAGTCAAGAGTGTGTTCCTGCTTTTGAAGAAGCCACTGGAGTGACATCCTTTAGTCCAATGACCGGAACGCAGACTCACCGCCGCGGGAACCACTCCGCCGCCGCCGCCGCCGTCGGTAGCAGCTAGCACAGGGCTCCCTCGGCGATCTTTTTCTGTTACTGCGGCCCCGCTATGCAAATGTGTGTGTGTGTGTTTACTCATCTCATGGAGTAAACACAGCAATTGTATCGAGCATTATTCAAAAAAATACAAAGTGTCATGAACATTTGTATTAATAGACGGTCTCACAGTGCATCACGAC
>PIJE02002550.1:57188-64834 GCA_002895965.2 Coryphaenoides rupestris
AGAGAGGAAGAGAAGGGGTGAGAGGAGAGAGAGAGAGAGGGAGAGAAGAGAGAGAGGGAGACAGGTAGAGAGGGGGAGAGAGGGGGTGAGGGGGAGAGAGAGGAAGAGAAGGGGGGAGAGGGAGAGAAGAGAGAGAGGGAGACAGGCAGAGAGGGGGAGAGAGAGAGGGAGAGAGGGGGAGGGAGGGAGAGAGAGAGAGAGAGAGGGGGGGGAGAGAGGGAGAGAAAGAGGCTTTATTGAGTGCATATGAACACAGGTTTATATGCATGTCAAGTGGTTCTCTTCACTCGCTATGAGAGGATTCTGTCTGGGACACAGACAAGTGCACTTTCACAAAGTGTGTGTGTGTGGTGTGGGTGGGTGTGGGTGTGTGTGTGGTGTGAGTGTGGGTGTGTGTGCGCATATTTTCCTCCTGTTTTCAGCGTGCATGTGTGTGTGTATATGTGTGTGTGCGTGTGTGTGTGTGTGGTTTTGTGGGACATCCCCGCCTGTGTTCTAACATGCAGACACAATCCACCAGCAGTTCCACTCTGTTACGTGGAGACGGGACATCTCTGGCCTCTCTCTGGACGAGCTCACGTTAGATTAACACACGCAAGCACGCCGCAATTCAACATGTAGTCATGCAGACGAGAGCCTGGTGTTCATAAAGCAACACATTAATACAAGGCAGTAATAGATCGCAATGCGCTGTAATGTCAAAGCATCACAACACACAGTAGCATGTTCATAACAAGACAGAACATGACAGAGCAGGGATGAGAAGAGCACTTTTATCACAGCAGAGCGCACACTCCGGAAGGAAATGTGTTTACATTGGATGTGGTCACATGGATTCATTCATTTCTAATGCAAACTCATCGTTATTATCCTAATGTGAATGTTTCTATTGTGAAGATATAACGGGTGCCATAGAGGAACACACACACACACACACACAACACACACACACACACACACACACACACACACACACACACACACACACACACGCTCACAGTTTGATGTAGTTCTCCATGGCAGCAGCAGGGGGCACTGCGGTAACACGGCAGAAGCCAGGAGTTGAGTAACAACAAGGGCGCCACTTTCCTTGTGACAGGAACCATTCCTTTACTAAAATAACCACTCCGCTCACACTTTTACCTGCTACAGATGAAAAAAACAATTTTAAAAGCAATCTGCCGATGATGTGGTTGTCTCTCGGTCTTATATATACTTTTTAGAACACTTATATATGGCCTACCGCCATCTACGTTGACATTTAAGGGACCGAACTCACAACCTCGAATGACCTATAATAACCTTAATGTCTTGTGAGGGGAGAATATGCTCAGCACATTACATAGCCTACACGTGAATTAGTTATCGTTAGCGGAGGGAATGCAATCAACTATGAAATTATGCGTTGCAATATGTATAGATTTATGCTATAGGCACAGCCATAGGCACAGCCAGAATTGTGTTGCAGCATTAGCCTACAATATAGCATTGACAACATGCTGTGTAATACAAAGTGTGTACAACATCAGGCCAGACACTGAGACAGGGCCTGCCCTCAAAACAACACAATAAAACAAATACTTTTTGCTGTTTCGTGAAACGATTCGGTCAAGCAAAGCGAAATTCCCATTCTCAAACATATCAAGGCTTTTCTATTTCGAAAGATATTTCCACTGCATTCCCATCCCAGAGCATTGCGTTGCTCGCTAGTGGTATAGCCAGCGGTAGCCATGAGAACCAGAGGCCTCTTTAGCTCTTTGACACGCTCAGAGATTCTTCTAGTGACTGATCTGGGTTCAGTTATTGGGCTTTGTCTGTGAGAAGAGTAGAAATTAAGTCGCTCTCTCTCTCTCTCTCTCTCTCTCTGTTTTCCCGACTCTCACAAATGCATCTTGCTGTTTCTACCACTCTTTGCCCTTACCTATGTTATCCCTAACATTTCCCCTCCCCTCTCTGTCTCTCTCTCTCTTTCTCTGTCTCTCTGTCTCTGTCTCTCTCTCTCTCTCTCTCTCTCTCTCTAGAACACCATTTCACTTTATTTAACTCCCTTTTTGGACACAATTGTACGTATTATATCAACGCCGTATGGTAAACATAGTCTCAAGGCTGTCATTCAGTATGTCTCTAAACATAAGAGAATCGCAATCTATTTGGTACCAATGCTCTGCAACTCCTAAATATGCACTCCAAACTTTTTGGGAGATTGACTGAGCCACACAGATCCAGGAGTTTGCAGCAGGAGAGCCACTCTTGGCTCATCGCTTACACCCTAAGACCCCTTCTTACTCCACCTTAACCAACCCTACAGTGCGTCCTCCAGGAGAAGATCTCTCCTTTCCCTGTATGTGTGTGTGCTGCGTGTTGTGTGTGTGTGTGTGTGCGTGTGTGTGTGTGTGTGTGTGTGCGCGCCATTAAAACAGAAACCCCCCCTCTCCTCCTTTCTTCTCTTCCTCCTCTCTGCTCAGAAATAATGTGAACCTCTGCAGTGCCTGTTGTGCGCCGTGCATCTTTGAAGCATCACTTGCTCGTCCGCCTTGGGAAGCTTAGGCAACCCAGAGAGAGAGAGAGAGATGCAGAAAGAGGGGGAGGGGGAGAGAGAGGGAGGGGGGGATAAAGAGAGAGAGAGAGAGAGACTACGCTGCAAAGTAGTAGTAGTGATGGTTAACTTTGGAGGCTTACACGGATAACTCTGCCAAACTTTACTTAGAGCGTCCAAGGCTTTCACACACTACTACACCCCCTTTCCCCCGGCTTTGTCTCTCTCTCTCTCTCTCTCACACACACACACACACACACACACACACACACACACACACACACACACACACACACACACACACACACACACACGCCCAACACACTAATGTATACCTTCTCCATCCCCTTGTATGCCAGTGGAGCTAAAGCAGTATTGTGCCTGATCTCGGTGCCTGGAAAAGTTGAGCTTGGCAGATTCCCCCGGATGCACCGAGACAGGGCGAGAAGGAGGGATTGCCAAAGGGATAGAAGACAGAGATGGAAGGGTGTGTGGTGGTTTCTTGTCGTCTGGGTGAGTGTGGTGATGTGTGTGTGTGTGTGTGCATGCACTGTGGCAGTATTTTTCGAAGAAAAAAAAAAAACCCCTTAATAAGCGGCTTCTTGTATAACACTACACAGTAAGGGTTGGCATAAAAATACCAGCATTTCCACGAATCCGAGGCTCACGTCTTTGGTGTTTTCAGCCCGGCGTCGCTACACCGGCGCGCTAATTCTGGATCATGTAACTCTCTGGCTGTAACCGCAACTTTGACTCCGGCTGACGTTAAGCTGCCCCCCCCGTCCTCGAGCTTGGCGCCGCTACCCTGGGCATCGTGCACGCCATCGGATCCACGCCGACGACGTGGAGATCGTGGAACTAAAAAACTACAAAGTGACTCGTTTAAGAACATAGAATCCTGCCAGTCGGAGTTGAATCCTCCTCGGACAATTGCGAGCTGTAATGACCGCAAAGTACAAGCGGAAGCACAATCTGCCGATTTGTGGCATCTTTTTCCCCCCCTTCCCCCCTTTCCCCATAATGGCCACGTCAATGCTAATGTTAGCTCGGCACTTAAAGCCATATGTCGCGGCGCGGCGTCTCGCCTGTGAGAGCCATTATGCGCCGACGCCACCAATAATCGCCGGCGTGATTGGAGCGCTACGGTCGCCTTAACCCTTCGCCTCCCCGCTTAATTGTGTTTCCCTGCTGACAAGCCACCCGGGTTTCAGGCCGCGTCTCCGTCGAGGAGGTCGCAGATGGTTCCCTCGCCGCCCCGCCGCCGCCGCGCGCGGCCGCCAGCAAGCCGCTCAGAATCGTACCCGAGCGCTACAGCATGGCGTTCATACAACAACCGGCCGCAACTTTGTTGTCTCTTCTTTCGCTTATACGTCTACCATCTGTGCTTATGATCCCCCTCTCTCCCTTTTTCCTTCTTCTTTCTTTGTTCCGTTTTTTTTATTGCGCTTTGTTTGCAATAAATGTTCGCGTCTTCCCGTTATTTATGCGGGGGTTTCACCTTCTCGGTTCCCGCCTCCCGCTCCGCCCCAGGCCGCCATGTTTTAGCGTAATTGGTTTGAATTTTGCGGGCGGATTTTTATATTCCACCTCTAAATTTGCCCGCTTCTGACAGGAACCGCCTCGCTCTCCTCCCCGCCGAGCCACGAACAGCGCCGCCGGCCGCCGGCCGTCCGCCTGCCCGCTGCTGTCGGCCGTAGCAACAACAACACAAAAAAAGAAAAAGAGGACTTGGTCTTTGTTTTACGGCCCTGCGAATGTCATCACCCCCCCCCCCCCCAACCCCACCCCCTCCTGTGTGGACCCTCAATTCAGTAGATTACACTTCCCGTTCAAAACGCATCCAGGGGCAGGGAGGGTAAATTTAACACACCACCACCCTCCATCCTTCCCTCCCTCCCTTCCTCCCTCCCTCTGTCCCACCTGCCTGGCTCATTCCCCAAAATGGGATTGGAGAGAGAGAGAGAGAGAGAGAAGAGGCATAGGAGAGCCTAGGGCATAGAGAGTGCGCCGGTGGAAGTTTCTCCGCGTGATCCGGCTACTCTTTATGGACCCCAGAAGAGGCTGGTTTATTGTTAGGCGGGCCGTCGTTCCCTGGGGCCGCCCGGACTCATTTTACGCGCTGATTTCCCGGACGGAGGAAACGAGAGCTGAGGGCTGTTCTGTGTATGTGTGTGTGTGTGTGTGTGTGTGTCTGTGTGTGTGTGTGTGTGTGTGTGTGTGTGTGTGTGTGTGTGTGTGTGTCTGTGTGTGTGTGTGTGTGTGTGTGTGTGTGTGTGTGTGTGTGTGTGTGTGTCTCTGTGTGTACAGCACACACTACACCACTTATGGTGGTTGATAATAAAACAGTAGTAAACACCATTTCGACTGTCCCGAATAGTGTGAAGTAGTTAAGAGGCTCTCTCTCTCTCTCTCTCTCTCTCTCTCTCTCTCTCTCTCTCTCTCTCTACCTCTCTCTCTCTCTCTCTCTCTCTCTCATAATACTCAGATTATATTTATTATGATGTATAAAGTACACATATAATTATGATTACTAGTATCATGATTGTGTGTGTGTGTGTGTGTGTGCGTGCGTGCGTGTGTGTGTGAGCGTGTGTGTGCGTGCATGTATGTGTGTGCTTGCGTTTGTGTGTGTGTGTATATATATTTGTGATCGGTGGCCCCGTGTGTATGCAGACGCTCCTTCGACCAATTGCGCCCCCCCCCCCCCCCCCCCCCCGCCCCGCCCCTCCCTCTGTGCAATAACAACACTGTCACCTCATTGCCTCCGCCCGACATTGATCTGATGGTGGGCCATTACCATGCTCAGAGAGGCAGCCTAGCGCCCAGAGACCTTCCTGTGCGCTGTATAGATTATCTAGTTATAGGTGGTTTCCCCGCTGCTCCGCGCCGCCATCCATCACAACGTGGCGGCGCTCGGGAGGTTGTGATCGCTGCTCAGAGCCAACTCTACTGCTGTGATTACTGTTCTCCAGCCCCGCGTGTTGCGCCGCTCGCCGCGAGAACACACACAGTGTTGTGGTAAACATTAGACATTGAGGAAATATTATGATCGTTACCTTTCACAGCCTGTAAATAGTAAAGACGATTTTTACTGTTTTTACTGTTTACTGATGTTTTGTTTTGACAGTTTTTGAACATTTATTTGACTGTGTTGTGCGACGCGATATGTCCTCTCTTGCATGTGTTTCGTGAACACTCGTGCCACCACATGTACCATGTACACAACACACACACACACGCCCCTGCTCCTGTACTCTTGCCTGTGCGTGACTCTCCCAGCCCCCCCACCACCTCCCCCCACACACACACACACACACACACACTGGGATGGTAATCACACCCATACCCTGTATTCCTGTGTGTGTGTGTGTGTGTGTGTGTGTGTGTGTGTGGGTATGCATGTGTGCATGTAAGTATGCATGGTTAACATGGGCACACGTGTCGGCTACATCCGTGATTGTTTCTCCATGTGTGCTCCCCAGTTGTACCTCCATCACACGTGTGTGTGTATATACTATATATATATATGGGATCTTGGATATACATGTGTCTGCTCATGGTTACTCGTAGATAAGAGTATACATATGATCTTAGATATAGCTATATATATATATATCAGGTTGTGTATATACACGTGTTCTGCTCAAAGATGATGCATTGTCTCTAAGTGTGGTGGTGGTGCCCAACTCACATGTTCCACCCTAAATCACTGAAGCGGCATCAGTTTACACCCGGCCATCGCAAGAATAGCTCCCCCTAAAACCACCCCCCCCCCCCTCCACCGCAACAACAGCCTCTTGCATATCGGCTCTCACCCCTGATAGAGCATCCTGATAACCCCTAACCCCGCCCACATCACTCCAGTGCGTGTGCGTGCGTGTGTGGGAGGCCGCAATATGAGACGCCACACCGACACACACCACACACATACCACACACACACACACACACACACACACACACACACACACACACACACACACACCCCCACCCACACACACACACACACACACACACACACACACACACACACACACACACACACACACACACACACACACACACACACACACACACACACACACACACACACACACACACACACACACACACACACACGCCTATGTTAAACCAATTAACAGTAATTACCTGGCCTCCTCCGCTTTCTGCTGGCTCCTCCATTTTCTTTTTCTTTTTTCTCTCTTTCTTTATTTCTTTTCCGCCGCCATTGCTGCCTGGCTACCCACTGCCAACCTCCCCTCCCCTCACCTCCCCCCCCCTCCCCTCTCCTCCCTCCCCTCTCCTCTCCCTCTCTCTCGAAAGAGTTGAGATAGTATACATGAATCAGAGTATTCTAGTAGTTCTATAACTCAAAGTGCGCTTATTTGAGTGCGACTAACTCGGATCACCAGAACGACTACCCGACAACTTGCGATCTATCATTGGTGCGGTGAAGGCTGTGTTACGTTCAAAAGCAATGTTTTATTTTCATTGGATGTCGAGGTTCGCGTTGAAGGCCCCGCGTTCATCGACGGTGGGAAATGTTACCGAGTGTTTTAATTGCTGTCGCTTTTGTGAGGCGCTGTGTGTATGAATATAATCAATCTCTTGAGGCCCCTTTTCAAACAACGCATTCATTTGCTGTCGCCTGAAAAAAAAAAAACGCGGACAAATCAAACAAACAAACAAACAAACCAAACAAAGCAAACGAAAATGGCAACCCGTTTCTGAAAAAATCGTGACGTTTGAACAAGCGCTGGCCCGTGTGAGAGAGGGCCAAACAAACATCCGCGGCGAGCTGCATACGAGGCGTGCTGTATGCCGATTGTACCCGCACTCCGCGACTCATTTGTCCGTGCATAAAACCCTCATTGCCGGAGAAGCTCCACGCGCCGCGCGGAATGTAATTTAGCGGCGCGGCGCACATAAGAGGGAGCAGCGGCTAATGCTAGACATGACAGTCTCTGCCCGTCCGCGAGCGGCTGGGCTTACGGCCGGCCGGGGAGAACACTCTTCGCCACAGCTAATAAACATGTAATGCCTCTGCTTCGCTAGCTGCCGCATGCCAACGCAGGGGGGGCAGGGGGGGCAGGGCAGCCCACCCGCATCCA